>PVLC010008916.1:0-56253 GCA_004027655.1 Graphiurus murinus
TGGGGCATAGGAGGGTCTCCAGATGAAAAAGAGAGATCCTCGATAAGCAAAGAAGTTGATTTAATTATAGTGGATGCTTGGGGCAGAGGGACACCCTAAAGCACATGATGTACCTACACAATCATATCAAGGTCACTCATTGAAGTGAACCTTAGGGGGAGGGAGGGGGAGGGAATGGGGAGGGAATGGGGAGGGAATCCGGGAAGGGGTCAAATGAGAATTGTGTGCAAATATGTTGTTAACAATTTGTACTTAACAAAGATGTATGCTATATTGCACGAATTACTACAATAAAAATTTAAAAAAAAAAAGATTCCTCTTCTCTTCTCTTCTTTCTCTCTCTCTCTCTCTCTCTCTCTCTCTCTCTCTCTCTCTCTCTCTCTCTCTCTCTCGATACTGAGGATTGAACCCAGAGGCATTCTACCTGCGAGCTATATCCCCAGCCCTATTTTTTATTCTTTATTTTGAAACAGGGTCTCACTAAGTTGCAGAGGGCCTCACTAGGTAGCTGAGGCTGGCCGCAAACCCAGATCCTCAGGTCTCAGCCTCCCAAACTCCTAGCCTTTTTAAATGTTTTCACTGTTTTGGTTTGTTTGTTTGTTTGTTTGTTTGTTTGTTTTAAGTGTCTCACTAAGTTGCCGGGAGCCTTGCTAGGTTGCTGAGGTTGGCCTTGAATGTGGGATCCTCCTGTCTCAGCCTCCCATGTACTGGGATTACAGGTTATTTTTCTAAGGCACATCTGACTATGTCACTTTCCTTCTTCAAATTACTTAGTGGCTTCTGATCATCTATTAGTTTTAAACTCACTAAGATGAACCACCTACATATGAAAATCTGTCATGTCAATTTCCCTGTTGTCCCTCTACTCTTCAGTGGTTTTCTATCCCAGATTGAAAAATCTTGGGCTCATCTTAAGTACATTCCAGCCAGAAAACTACACACAAGCCATTCTATTTATCTATTCACTACTAAGTATTTCTTAGGCACTCTCCATGTGCACAGGAAGTGCTGGGACAGGAAAGAGAACTGTGAATGGAGCATTTGCAGTCTCTGTCCTCAGGAAGCTAAGTCATCAGCCAGGCATTCTCCCCATGACTGGGCTAAATGCTTAGCTTCTAGGTTCTCATGGAATCCTAGGTATACCTCTATCTTAATTCTCATCAGAACATAGGAATCACCCTGCTTATTTTCCTATAATTCCAATATACTACAATCTCTCTGAGGATGTCTATACTATTTGCATCCTCATTCCCCACATATAACATGGTTTTATAAAGTGTGTGGAATTTAGAAAAGTGCCTTCTAAAGATATATAATGGTGTTTTGGATCCATATGCATAAGAGGTGTGGGTTGTAAAATAACAGAATGGTTAGGATATACTATAATGAGCCAGAAATTATGTAAAATTTGAAAAGCCTTAGAGAAAAATAAAAGTGTATAATATTTCCATGAAGAGGAAAACTACAAAGCAAATCTGTCATGCACACGCAAAAAAAAAAAAAAAAAAAGAAACAAGATCAGAGGGAAAATAACATGAAATGTAGACAACATTAAGGAAATGGAGAATAAATATTTGGGATGTAAACCACACTGAGAATCTAGTTATTATGTGAACCAACTCAAAATACAGAGATGAAGTGTTGCAGGTTGGATGAATGCTGATGAGAATGGTGAGGTTTCAAGAAAGTGAGTCGGAGAAAAATGATGATAATTTAGTACAGATCATTAAGGTTAAGAAATGCTTAAATGAGAATATGGAAACTTGAGAGTTTGATTGAGGAATATAACAGAAAGATATTGAAAAAGAGGAGGGTTTTTATGTTTGAGTACATGCTGGATAAGCACGACTCAGGAGGATCTGTGATAAACAGAGAGGCTGGCACTACACATCAAGTGATGGCGAGTATTAAGAGTTTCACAGTAGGGGAACAAGAAAAAAATTTTTTTTTTGATACTGGGGATGGAACCTGGGGGCAGTCTACCTCCGAACTACAGCCCCAGTCCTATTTTTTATTCTTTATTTTGAAACAGGGTCTCACTAAGTTGTGGAGGGCCTCACTAAGCAGATGAGGCTGGCCGAGAACCTGGATCCTCCAGTCTCAGCCTCCCAAATGCTGGGATTACAAGCATGTGCCACCATGCCCATCACAAGATGAAATTTTGCTTAAGGTTTTTAAAATATTACAAAAAGTTTTCACTTCCATACACTATTAATCAGTTCTTCTCTTAGTCCTTTTTGCATTGCCATAACACAATATCTGAAGCTGAGTGACTTGGAAATAGTTTTATTTGGCACATGAGTCTGGTGGTTGGAGGGTCCAAGAGCGGGACTCCTGCATCCTGGTGACAGTCCCCTGCTGAGCCACAGCATGGGTGAGAAGCAGAAGGAGAACATACTAAGGTAAAAGAGGCCAAGCACATGTGGTGGCCTCACTTTAAAACAGTCTTTTTTTTTCAGGAACTAATCAAGTCTTGAGACCTAGCCTGCTCTTGCAAGGTGAACAGTATTCAGTCCTTCCATGAGACTTCATCTCTTAAAGGTTCCAACACCACAGCACTTACTATTATACTGGGAATGAAGCTTCTAGCACATGAACCTTTGGAAACTACAGCAGTTCCAATTGAGAAGAAGCTTTCAAACTAACAGAAGATGGTTTCAACCATCTTTCCTTTACCATCAATGTGAAACTCTATGAGGAAAAGTCTGGGAATCTATCAATGAAGCTGAGCATGAGAATTAGAGGATGCTGATAGGAATATTAAAATAATACTAGCAATTTAAGATGCAGAAAAATGATGCTACATAGAAATAGGAATGACAAAATTTTAAAAAAGAGATGTTAGCCCATGTGACCACTATGATGTATACAATAGAATTTCAAGAAAAAGTGACGACTCTAATAAGAATATATGTACCTCTTCAGGAAAAATAATATTTTCTTTTTCTCAAGCAATAAACTGAAAAAAAATACTGCCTTAACATACCTAGACTTTTATATTTACTTTTGAAATACTTGGAACAACTACATTTGATGTTTCTAGGCATTTTTTAAATACATAGTGTCTTTTTTGTACACAATTTGGGATCATTCTCCTTTGCAAAACAACTGTTCTGACAATCAGTTTTTAGAAATTTTATTTTATTCCAGGGAAGTTGCATTATTACATTAAAACACAAAGGTCAGACATCTGTGAAACACTGTTAAAAGTCAAGAAGCTAAGGCAGAAAGTTCTTTCTGCTTCATCTCAATATAAATTGCAGATCAAACAGTGATCAGGATTGACAATGACTATCCAATCTGAAATGAACTGTGCTCCATTTAACATCTAAAATGTCACACTAGGTGTTGCACATGGCTTTAATTTTCAACTGCCTAGCCTCATTCCTGGTATCTGTTCTTTCCAAATGTGCTTTTTGACCTTCAGATGACAGGATTCATACCTAGAATAAACAAGTGAAATATGTTACATTCATTGTAGCTAGGTGATTGCTTATTTACTTATTCATTTATTTATATACATATATATATATATATATATATATATATATATATATATATATATATTTCCTTTGTGATTCAATATTAAGAAATATAATTTAAATCTAGGTGTGGTGATGCATGCTTATAATCCCAGTACTTGGGAGACTGAGATAGAAGGATCACAGGTTCGAAGGAAGGCTCAGCAAGTAGTGAAACTCTCATCAACCTAGCAAAACCCTGTTTCAAAATAAAAATAAAATAGGGCTTGGGGTTGTAGCTCAGAAGTAGAATTAGAATGTCCCCTGGGTTCAAAATTGACTATTTAAAAACCATTTTCTCAAGCTGGTGGTGCACACCTGTAATTCCAGTACTTGGGAGGCTGAGACAGGAAGATGGTAGGTTCAAGGTCTGCCTTTCAGCAATTTAGTGAGACTCTTAGCAATCTAGTGAGACCCTATTTAAAAAAATTTTTTTAAAGGGCTGGGGGTATAGATAGGAAGTAGAATGACTCTAGGTTTAATTCCCAGTAACACACACACACACACACACACACACACACACACACACACACATTTCTCAGCAGAATCAGAATTCATGTTATAAAAATTAGCAGATATTTCATGTTTATCCTATGACACATAGTTTAGAATGAAAGTGGGTAAGCCTCACAATACAGATGTTAAAAATGTTCTTAACTTTTTTTATTCTTGGCAAAAAGTAGACCAATATAAAGATAAAATAAGACCATCCCTATTAAAAGTCCACTATGAAAACACAAAATTTTAAAAAGGAGAATTTTTACCTTCAGCCCTTTGCATTAGATTTTCCTACTCTTATCTATAACACATCCACCTAAAAGTAATATTAAGGGGGAAAATTGTGGTTACAGGACCTATTGGTATAAATAAAAGTTATCAAAGAAGTAAACTTCAGTATGTACTGGTCACTGAGTCTGTAATGTATAGGACATTAAAGATGGTCTTTGGAGGCATGCTCGTGTTCGAGAATTAAGCTCTCCTACTTACTGGGAACTGTTAACTTGGGGAAAAATTAAATCTTCTGAGCTCGAGTTTCCTCATCTATAAAATGGGTTTAGCAATGCTTACTTCTGAGAAGTATTCTAAGAAACAGATTATCTAATACCTGAAAGCAGATGATACAATGTAGAATTAATGTATTTTTCCTATTAAGACAACATTTTTAATGAGATGAATTTGCTGTCATGCAATCCTCAAAATAAATATGTTTCTTAATATTGTATCTAGCCATCCCATAACTTTTATGGTCATTTTTTTCTGGCTTGGATCACATTGAAATATTGAATATATTCACCATGAACACTAACTTATCAGAACCAATGTGGACTGTAGTTCTAGAGAATAGTGTCCAGGGTGTCTCAGCAAAGTTTCTGGTGTGGCTAGGGTAGTAAAGCATTCTTCACCCTAACGGAAAGTCGGTCCCTCTCCTCTCCCCCTCCCTCTTCCTCTCCCTCTCTATCTCTCTCTCTCCCTAACAATAAACACTGAAATTGCAATGGCAGAATAGCAGAACAAGCTGAATATCAGTTCTTCTCTCAGAGATAATCATTCCATTGTTTTGGTGAATAAAAAATCTTAATTTTGTATACTAATAAAGTTTTGATTCCATCTGTGGATTTAATGCTCAAGATTGAATGTGGCTTATAAACCTGGAATACAAAAGATGGAGATAGAGAAGCTGCCCTGTGGCACAGTAGTTCTATCTATTCTCCTTTGCCAATCCCTGTCTTGTCTCTAGCTCTTTCAGGGATGAGCCAGAGTAAGAGAGGAGAGGTAAGAGGTGAAAGAGATTCTGAGACCATAGCTCTGTATTCCAGTATAGGTGCTTTCTGTGCAGTCTTCGGTCCCCTCTTTGCACTGTGCCTGGAGATAGGCAAAGTAAACTCAGGCTGATGGCTTTAGATTTCCCTCTCAGTCCCTGTCCTAATATAACCTCAAATAGCTCTTCCTTTTTGGAGGCATCATGACCTGCAGGTCATTCTCTTAGGTGGTGCCTCTTCAATTCAGAGGTATGCTTTGCAACTCACTTCTGTCCTATCAGGAATCTCTGCATTTTTGCCTCCTTCATTGCAAGTATAGAGCTTGCCCCTGCCCTTCCCCTGAGTCTCCCATTAGAGGCAGCTCCATTCAGTCTCACGTCTTTTACCTTTGCAAAAGGCAAGCACCAGAGGTGGGGCTATCTAGTGAGCTCCTTTGAAGCTGCTCTCTCAAGACTGAGATGTGGCATATGGAGAAACCTGAAAACTCCTCTCTAATTTTGCCTAATCTTATCTTAGGTGTGAGGATTTAATAGGAACTATTTTTACTCCTTCCTTTTATTTTGTTTGGTACTGGGGATTGAACCCAGGGGCATTCTACCTCTGAGCTACATCCCTGGCCCTATGTTATTTCTTATTTAGAAACAGGGTCCTGTTAAGTTGCTGAGGCTGGCCTCAAACCTTCACTCCTCCTGTTTCGGCCTCTCAAGTACTGATACTACTCTCAGGGCAGGGTAACACCACTTCCTGCTTCATCCTCTAAATTTCTTGAATGTACTATTTGGATAGTCAGACACTTCTCTTTAGACAACATGAAAACTTGCTTTTAGCTTTTGGATCCCAATCAAATCTGAAATTCAAAGAAAAATCTCCCACCTATTCTGTTAAATAAGTAAAAAGAATACTGTTTTCTCTGAATTTTTCCTTTGGCTATGACAAAATTACTCTCCTTTTCTACTCATATTTCCCTCTCATTTTATTATATCTGATATTTGTGAGCCAGTATCTCTAAACTCCAGGAAACAAGTCAGTGCCTCAGAATCTTAACTAAGCTTTCATTTTGTAGTGATTTGAGGCAAAATAGCTGGCTGTGGATATTAGACTTAGGAATTCTATTCTCTAGAAAGCCATTTATTTGTTTCTGCTACAACATGAGAAATGTAACCAGCTAACATGCTCTGCTGCCTACTGTTTCAGGTTTTCATTCTAACTCCTGTGTTCTTTCTCTTCCTTTTCACTGATTTGAACCAGTCTCCGAGTGCAGCCTCCCAATTCTATGTGTTCTTGTTCTCTGGATGGCTTACCTGAGCTTTTATCTTGTTCTTTGACTTTTATGTGAGGATGCCACAACAAACAGTGAACATAACAGTGTGCTGAATATTAGACAATTACTTCTTACTAATTTTTAAACAGTTTCTTTTCCTTTTATCCCATTTTTATTTTATTGTAAATTCATATTCAAGCAAGTAGTTATGCTATATTTATTTACAATAGTAACATTTTGGAGAGAATCACAATATGCATAACAAAAATCTTGAAATCTCAAAGCAATATGAATAGTATAAGTAAACATAATTATAAAAATTGCTGAATAAATTGTGATGTATTACAAAACCTTATGTTTCATTTTGTTCTCAACATGTTTTCAGAAATGTTGTTTATATTAGATTTGATTTTGCTCATATAATATGGAATCCTATATTTCTAGATTGCTAAGACATCATAAAGACAAAGTATTTTGGTGTCTTTGTTGGTGGTGATAGTATAGATGTTGTTATACTCAGACAACTGTATAGTATACTATAAAGTAAATAGCTAATTGTATTGATCAGTCTTCCATTGATATAAAAAATATTTGAGGCTGGATGACTTAGTTTTAATTTCTAACAAGGTCTCCTGAATTTCTGGGGCTGGCTTTGAACCTGCAATCCTCCTGCCTCATACTCCAAAAGACTGGGTTTAAAGGTTTGTGGCACCACACCTGGCTTCCAGAGACCACTTTGAAAGAGCCCATTACTGTTTATAGTTGAGACAATTTGACCAACAATAAGAATTATAACTACAATAGATAGAACTTATGAAACATTTTTCCTTTTTTATTATGCTTTTATTGGTGCATTAGAGTCTCACATCATAATGTAAATCATGTTGGTAGTGTTCCCCCTGCCCCTGCCTCTCCATTTCTCCCCTTCCCAATAGAGAGTACTGGGATTGACATTAGTATATTCACATATATACTCATAGTCGATGGTAGTATTTCTATTAATGAACCTCAGTCTTCCCCCTCCCCCTCCTTAGACCACTTCCCTGGCTCCAGTGAGGTTTCTCCTCCATTATCTGGAGTCCCTCTGGTATCCCAATTACTCCTTAGCTTGCGCATATTAGAAAAGACATATGGACCTTCACTTTCTATGATTGGCTAATCTCACTTAACATAATGTTCTCCAGGTCCTTCCATTTTCTTGCAAATGATGTAATTTTATTCTTATCACTGAATAGAATTCCATTTTGTGTATCTCCCATAATTTTGTAATCCACTCATCAGTTGACAGACACCTAGGTTGGTTCCATAATTTGGCTATTGTGAATTGTGCTGCTATGAACATGGGTATAGATATATTACTGTAGTTCTGATTTTGGCCCCTTTGGAAAGACGTGGTATAGCCAGTTCATATAATGGATCCTTTCCCTGTTTTCTGAGGAATCTCCATGCTGATCTCCATAGTGGCTGAACTAGTTTGAATTCCCACCAAGAGTGTAGAAGAGTTCCTATTTCCCCACATTCTTGCCAGCATTTATTGTTTTTTGACTTCTTGATGATTGGCATTCTGATTGGGGTTAGATGGAATCTCAGTGTAGTTTTGATTTGCATATCCTTGATTGCTGATGAAGTTGAACGTTTTTTCATTTTTTCTATTGGCCATTTGTATGTCTTCTTTTGTCAAGTGTCTATTCAATTCAGTTGCCCATTTCTTGATTAGGTTATTTGTTTTTTTAGTGTAGAGTCATTTAAGTTCTTTGTATAGTCTAGATATTAGTCCTGAGGTATAGTTGGCGAAGATCTTCTACCATTCCATAGGGTTTCTCTTTAAACTCTTGGTGGTTTCCTTTGGTGTGAAGAAACTTTTTAGTTTAATACTATCCCACTTATTAATTCTTATTTTAGTTTTCTGAGCTCTGGGGGTCTTGTTGAAGAAGTTTTTACCTGTGCCTATATGTTGGAGTGTTTGACGTATGCCTTCCTCTAGTAGCTTCCTAGTTTCTGGTCTAACTTCCAGGTCTTTGATCCATCTCGAGTTGATGCCTGTGTAAGGTAAGGATTTAGTTTCATTTTTCTACAAATGGATAACCAGTTTTCCCAATACCATTTGTTGGTTGAAAGGTTGTCTTTTCACCATTGTATGTGTATGGTACCTTTGTTGAAAATAAATAAAGTGTGTGGGTTTGTTTCTGTATTTTTTATTCTGTTCCATTGGTGTATGTTGTCTGTTTTTATGCTAATACCATGATGTTTTTATTTCTATAGCACTGTATTATAATTTGAAGTCAGGAATTGTGATGCTTCCTGCATGGTTCCTATTGCTGAGAATTGCTTTGGTTATTCTGGGTCTTTTTCTCTATGTGAAGTTTATGGCTGATTTTCTAAGTCTGTGAAGAATGACATTGGCATTTTAATAGAGATTGCATTGACTCTGTAGATCACTTTAGGTAGAATGGCCATTTTGATAATATATATTGTTCCTATCCAAAAGCAACGGAGATCTTTCCATCTTCTCATAAAACATATTTAAATCTCTGAGTAAAAAATGATAGCAAAACAAAACAAAGAAAATGAATCAAGCACTTCATTAATTGTTGTTAGAGAAAGATAGGTAACCAACCTACTCACAATAATAAGGGAAAGAATAAATAATTTCTCTCTCCCTGTATTAAAACTATACTTTAATACAAATAAATATGTGACAAAATTATTTGCATAAAATTATGCTAATTACCTCTCAATGGAGAAATGATAGACATAGACTATTACAACTATCTGAATCCCAACAATATAATAGCTTCTAGGAAAGATCAATGGCTGCAAACACCACTTAAAGAGAGAAAGTCAGATGTTATTATTATTAGTAGTATTAGTAATAGTGGTGGGAATTGTACTCAGGGGTATTCTACCTCTGAGGTACACCCCCCTCCCTTTTTTTTTTAATTTTGAAACAGGGTCTCACTAAGTTGTTAAGGATCTAAGTTGCTGAGGCTGGCCTTGAACCTGGGATCCTCCTGTCTCATCCTCCCAAGTACTGGGATTATAGGCATGTGCCACTGCACCCAGTAGTAGATATGTCTATTTAAAACCTTCATGTTTTAGAGCTACATACTTACATCATTACAAATTAAATGACATAATTTCTGAAATATTCTTTATGAACAGAGGTATAGATGAAATATGATCAGCCCTGAGTTTGTATTTAAAGTATTTAAGGTAAGTAAAACAACTTTGTTATGTGCTTAAAATTTATTCTGAGGAAAAGTTTTAAAATATTGTATTGATTTTCATAAATTCTATGAAAAATTTGAGCCAGTGTAAATGAATACATAAAAGTTTATCTTTCAAGTGATTGTGCATGCCATTTTAAAATTCGGCACTATTACAAATAGCACATGAGTAATTTTAGAGACAACCTGAGAAGATACATCCAAAGAGCACACATTTATAGAGCAGTAACCAAACACTGGAGAATCTAAAACTGTACATTTAATTATTTATTTTGTAAATTTGACATGGTCTTGTTTTGATTTGTAAAAGGGAAGTAAATTCACAATTTTATGATTCAAACTAGTAATTTGCATGACTTACCCAGGGAGTTTGGCATAAGCTGTTCTAATGCTAAAGAGAAACTTCACCAGTGCACACAAAGAGAAAAATTATAAGGCACAACCAATCCTAGAAATAATTTCACTTTTGCAAGAAGAAATAGAGCAGATTCATTTCTTCCTAGAATGATGAATGAGGTTTAGCAATTTTCATTGACGTTTCAATTTTCACTGAAACCCTTGCTGGCTTTTCCTTGAATTACAGATCCCTTTAAAGGTAACCTTTTCTGAAACGTTCCAAAAATTTCACTGTGTGGAAAACACGAATCTAATTTCATAGCTCTCCCAACCCCTATTGTGCTCAGAGAACCAAAATGGATTATATTCTCCAGTCCTTTTTCTGAAGCAGGGAACTATGGTTAGGATTTAATTTTGTTTACTTTTAATTCTATTTCCAGGATCTGTAAGGGCCTGGAATTTAGTTTTTGCTTGGTAAATATGTATTGAATAGTTGAAAAATGTTTCTCACTCTTTAAATGTCAGGTTTTGTATTGGGCATTTTGATGGAGAGTATTGGGTGAAATAACAAAAAGTGTTAATAGTTCATAATTCAGGTGTCATGGCTTTCCAGATGACTCTATCAGGTTTCTGTTGTTACTTGCTATAGCTAGAACATTTGTGCCACCCTCCCCACCAAATTCATTTGCTAAAAGCCAATCACTAATGTAATAGATTAAAAGATGGGGGCCTTTCATAAGTAATTAGGTCATGAGGATGGAGAACCTCCCATCAGTGTCTTTATTAGTGCCCTTACAGAAGAAGCCCCCAAGAGCTGTCTTGTCTGCCCACCAGGTATGAACACAGCTAGGAAGCACCATCTATGAACCAGAAACTAAGCCCTTGCCAGATACTCAATTTACCAGCAACTTGATCTTCAAATTTCTAGTGCTGAATCCTGTGAGAAATAAATTTCTGATATTTATAAAGTACCAAGCTTAGGGTATTTTGTTATAGCAGTCCAAGCAAAGACACTTCTATATTGAATCATCATAAATTTAGCATCTTAAAACAGCACAAATTTATTATCTTACTATTTTGGAGGTCAGAAGTTTGAAATAAATTTCAGTGAATGAAAAAGCCAGGTGTCAGTAAGGCTATACTGTTTCTGAGTCTCTAGAGGAGAATCCAGTTTCTTTTTCCAGCTTCTAGGCTGCCTGCATTCCTTGGCTCAGAATTCCACTTTCCATTTCAAAGCCAGCAGCACAGCATCATCAAGTATCCTACCCTCTGCTTCCTTTCCTTCCTCACATCTCTTTATTGTCTGTGCTTTTCTTACAAGAATCTGTGCAGTTACATGAACCCAATGAATAATCTATAATAAACTTTCATTTCAATATCACTTTTAAAAAGCCCATTTTGCCATAAAATGGAAAATATCCACAGCTTCTGAGCATTAAGTCATGAAAATCTTTGGGAGACCATTTTTCTGTACACCACATGTTTACTTTAATATAAACAATGAATTATTTTAGTGTGATTTTAAATTTTGTTGGGAGGTAAATGGGAGAGTAATTATGTCAGTTGCATCTAAAAATGTTTCATTAAGTGTCAAGGTGAATATCCAATTTTAACTTACGATCATGATCACTCTATCAAAAATTGGTCAAACATAACCAGAGATAGGAGGAAGGTGACTAGATGAAGCAAACAGCTCAAATAATAATATGTAGATATACAAAATTATCAATACCAATCTCAATGACATTAAGTGCTATGTGCATTTATGTTCCTATCACTTAATTACAATGTACCAATAAAAGTATACTTAAAAAGAAAATCCAAGACAGAATAACTCTGTAATTTGTTTCAATTATATGTATTGGAAAATTACACACACACACACACACACACACACACACACACACATACCTTCCAACCTTCCCACACACCACATTTACCCACTTCATATGCATGTTTGCGCTCCTCTAAACATGCATATATTAAGGATGAGAATATAATAAGATATTTTGTAAAATATCTTAAAATGAAGTATAAGACATAATTTCTGTTGAATGCATTTTCATCTCAATATGTTAAAAGGTTATTATTTAAAAGTAACATGTCATACCTATACAGTAATTAGAGGACAGTTCACCTATGAATTTTTTTTTTTTATTCATACATTGTAAGCATACATCTTTGTTAGGTACAAATTGATAACAATGTATGAGCTCACAATTCTCATTTGACCCCTTGCCTGAATTCCCGCCCCGCTCCCTTGCCCTCCCTCCCTCTCAAGTTCAGTTTAGTGAGTAACCTTGATATACATTAGTGAGCCCTCTCCCCCTCCCCATCCAACCCCTTCAGTTAAATCAACTTCTTTGCTTTCGAGGGTCTCTCCTTTTTCATCTGGAGACCCTCCCATACCCCATCTTCTCCCTAGCATCCTCATATTAGGGAGAACATATGCTTTTTTACTCTTTGTGACTGGCTAATCTCACTTAACAACATAATGTTTTCCAGTTCCTTCCATTTCCCTGCAAATAACATGATTTTGTTCTTTTTTTTTTTTTTTGTAGTTATTCGTGCAATGTAGCATACATCTTTGTTAAGCACAAGTTGTTAACAACATATTTGCATACAATTCCACATTTCTCATTTGACCCCTTCCCCAATTCCCACCCCATTCCCTCGCCCTCCCTCCCCTTCAGGTTCAGTTCACTGAGTGACCTTAATATGATTGTGTAAGAACATCATGTGCCTTAGGGTGCCCCTCTGCCCCGTGCATCCACTGGAATTAATTCAACTTCTTAGCTTATTGAGGATCTCTCCTTTTCATATGGAGACCCTCCTGTGCCTCATCTCCTCCCTAGCATCCACATATTAGGGAGAGCATATGCTTCTTTACTCTTTGTGACTGGCTAATCTCACTTAACATAATGTTTTCCAGTTCCATCCATTTCCCTGCAAAGAACATGATTTTGTTCTTCTTTATGACTGAGTAAAATTCCATTGTGTACATATTCCATAGTTTTGTAATCCATTCATCTGTGGATGGACATCTTGGCTGGTTCCATAGTTTGGCTATTGTGAACTGAGCCGCTATAAACATAGATACACATGCATTGGTGTGATAGTTTGGTTTCCATTCTTTTGGGTATATACCCAGTAGTGGTATTGCTGGGTCATATGGTAGGTTCATGCCCATTTGTCTGAGGGTCCTCCATACTGTTTTCCACAGTGGTTGCACAAGTTTGCAATCCCACCAACAATGTATTAGGGTTCCCACTTCTCCACACCCTCGCCAGCAGGTGTTGTTGTTCGTGTTTTTTATGATTGCCGTTCTGACTGGAGTTAGGTGAAATCTCAGGGTAGTTTTGATTTGCATCTCCCTGATTGCCAATGATGTGGAACATTTCCTCATACATTTATTAGCCATTTGTATTTCTTCTTTTATTAAACATTAATCTGGAAAGATAATCTCACTGATAGGCACAAATTAATTGCTCCAGGGACATAAAACAACTTACATCTATTACTTTAAGTAAGTTAGTGGTTGGCAGCACAAAATAAGGTGAATAAAAATTACAACATAGCTGAGAGAAGGATTACATAACTGTAATTCAGGCAGGTAATATTTTATTAGAATAAAATTTTAATTTATGTGGTTGAAATAAACCATTTCTGAATTTGTGCCGTAAGCAATATAGTATAATCCTACAAACTGATGAGGAACCAACTGATAGAGTTCTAAAGAATATTATCAAAAAGCTAAATCTATTTTTATTTAGAACTCTACCACTTGTACTTAATAATTTAAAATAATATCTCTTCAGATTTTCTATTATTAAATAGGCAAAGAACCATTTCAATCATATTGCTATTAAAATCCTATTTTACCTTCAAGGAATAAGACTAACTTAATTTGTTGTGTCTTCCACCTATGACTTAACAGAAGACTTTGAGTCATGTCATATAAGACAGATTCTGCCTGCCATTGATTAAAGACAAGGAATACTGAGCAGATTGCAAGTCTCTGAACCACAGTTTCCTCTAAGAAAGCAACTGAACTATTGAGAACTCACTCTCTGTATTAGAAACAATAGAAAATGAGAGGCAAAAAGTATAGTGGACAGTGACATTCTGCTAACTCAATTTGAGGAAAACACTAGAGAGACCAAATGTTAAAGAGAAAATGATTAGACATGAAAACTGTACTTCTTACAGTTTAGATTTAATAACCTGGCAGATGTAATCACATTTGAAAACTCCCCAATATCTCAATGGAGTTTAGAAGTCTAAAAATAATTTCTCATATATCTTCAAAATTGATCCTCACATAAACTTGCTAAATAGAAAAAAAAGTACAAGTTATTTTTACAGGGGAAACTAAAGGTAAAAGTTTAAGTAATTAGTCCAATACTTAAAAACCTACATTTAAAAATTTTTATTTGATTCATTTATCTATTCATTTTTATTATTTAACAAAAATTTATTTGATACATTTATGTTACAGGCAGTGATCTAAATGTTAAATACTTAGTCATGAGCAAAAGAGACAAGGCATTTGCCTTTACAGGATTTATTCTACACTCCAGAGGGATATGCAGATAAAAAAATGTAAATAGACAAATAAATATATAATTATAATTTTAAAAAATCATTATGAATAAACAAAATAAGTTATATTACTCAAGGTTTTCCAAGGAAACAGAACCAATAAGAAATATGAAAAGAAAAAGAGGTTATAAGAAATTGGCTCATGCAATTATGTAGGCTGCAGAGTCCCAAAATCTGCTATCTGAAAGATTAGACCCAGGAGAGCTGGTGATGTAGTTCCTGTCTGAGTGCAGGGAAGGACAATAGGCAAAGAGAGTGAATTCTCCCTTAGTGGGACTTTTGTTCTCTTTAGGCCTCCATCAGATTGGATGAGTGAGGCCCAGCTGCTTTGGGGAGAATAATCTGGCTTACTCAGTGTACTCTCTTACAGTAACTGCTCATGCACATCCAAAATGTTTACCCAAATTTTGGCCCCCAGCCACATAGTTCAGTCAAGTTGACATAGGAGATTAAACATCATATAAATGTTATAAAAATAGCTTAGAAAGAATCCCAATACCTGGGAGGCTGAGACAGAGGATCACCAGTTTGAGGTCAGCCTCAGCATCTTAGTGAGACTTTCAGCAACTTAGTGAGACCCTGTTTCAAAATAAAAATAAAAAGGGTTGAGATGTATCGGGAACCCCAGGCTGAACCCTCAACCGTGAGGCCCCAGTAAAGACGATGCCTGAATGTTGCTGATTCAAACCTCTCTTTATTATACCTCTCTCTCTGGGATCGAGGGCACTACCCAAGCAGTATCAATCACAGCACAGAAGCCGTCTCTCCAAATAGTGCCTTTCCAACAGACTCCCAATAACCCCTCTCTCCAGCAATCCACCAACCACCAGCAACAAACAACCTTTCCTCCCAGAACTTCTCCAGCAACCCACTCCAGCAACAACCCAGCCAGCCTCTCTCTCATATGCGAGAGGTGGAGGCTCTTAAAACCACACAGGGCCTAAGCCACGAGGCGTCTCATACAGCTCTCACCTGGGCCGGCCACGAGCCGGGCGTGCTGGTGCATGTGCTCTGGCGTGGCGCAGCCCTAGAATGTTACCACCTGCAGCCACTTCTGGCACTCTGCCAGGTGCCATCTAGAGGCGGGGTCTTTCCGGCCAGGCTAGGCCCCCGACAGAGGTGTAGTTCAGAAGTAGAAATGCCCCTGGGTTCAATCTCCAGTACCAAAAATAAAAATAAATTAGGAAGGTCTTTTTGAAGATCTTCTGTTGAGACTGAAAAGATAAAGAGGAAACATTAAAGTGAGAAATAAGAAGGAGAGTTCTCAGAGAGACCAGTAGAAGAGTGGAAGGGGGTTGAAAGAGGGAGGTGGGTGGGAGGGAAAAAAGAAAATCAAAGAGGTAACAGTTCAAATAATGCTATGTCCATATATGAAGGCATCACTACCAATCTCACTAACATGTATGGGAGGGAGGAGGGGGAGCAGGGTGGGGTACAGAGGGAAACAAATCACGTGCTGTATGCATGTGTGTATGTATTACTTTGAACCTTGCTTTGATGCATAATCACAATGCACTAACAAAAATACTTTTTTTTTAAAGGAGTGTTCTGAGGCAGGGGTCGTCATGCTCAAAGGCCTTTCTCATCCTATTTACTGTTGTGCCTCAGCACTATTTAGTGACATTGCATGTGCTTGTTTGTGTGTGGGATTGTGGGATGGGACCTCCACTTCTAGCATAAGTCTTACTTCTTCAAAGCCTGGCTTTCCAGCTACTTTTTTTTTTTTTTTTTTTTTTTAGTACTGGGGATGGAACCCAGGGGCATTCTACATTCGAGCTACACACCCAGTCCTATTTTTTATTCTTTATTTTGAAACAGCATCTCACTAAGTTGCGGAAGGTCTCACTAAATAACTGAGGCTGGCTGCAAACTCGGATCCTCCAGTCTCAGCCTCCCAAGTACTTGGATTATAAGGGTGCAGCCACGCCCAGCTCTTCCAGCTACATTTACTGTGGAGCTTTACATAAAACTATAAAACAGGAGAGACTGATAGGAAAGAAAGAGAAGCTGGTCAATTTGTATGTGGTCAGGAAACCTTGACCATTGGAAACTTCCACTCAAGTCTGCAGGCATTTGCACATGGATTCAAAGGACCAAACTGTTTAGGTGAAGAGACAGGGACTGCATCAGTAAGATTCTTCATATATGGTGGCTCTAGTCTATGTTGCAAAATATGACAATTCTTTTACATCATAACAAGAGGTGATGGGGTTGCCTGGGATGCAGAACTTTCTCTTTCTTTTTAAATTTACTTTTTTTTGCTCTGTTTTGTTTTGTTTTTAAGTATATTGTGCATGAAAACTTGTTAGACATTTCATAAAAATCACCAAAAAACATGTATGAGAGCTTTGAAGTTTCAAAGCCTATCTGCTTCGCTATGTAATAGTTTTCCTCCACTCAAAGATTAAACTATTTTGTGTGAAAATGAGAGAAATAGTAAAATGAAAAGAACCACTCAAAAAAGTGTCTTGTTCTCATGCCACTGAAATAATCAACATTTCTATAAGTGTTTGATTTCAAAAGAAGTTAATATCTAAGAAAATGAAGAGAAATTTACTAAGACGATTATGTACTTCCAGTAGGCCTCAATTGCAACCTAATGAAAGTTGATGAAATTACACACACAGCAGCATTTTTTATAGTACTGAGATCAATTTAGGGCTTTGAAACTCCTGTGTGGCAAATCGAAGGAAATTGATTCCATGACAGTGGCAGATGGGACAAGTGCCTCTTATTCATCACATACAGTTTTGCGTGCCGACCCTCAACTCTGGTAACTACAAAATAGATTTGGCTAGTTCCAGAATAAAAGCCTAGCCCCACAATGATTACACTGAACACTCAGAATAGAAATGTGTTAAGAGAAAAGCATTACTGACATTAACAAGCAACTTCTAATGCAAACCCAGAAGTTGAAAGGATCCCTGTTTGGCCCTTTGCCTAGATACTTCCGCCTCTCAGCTTAAGTGTTCTCTTGTCCCATGCACATAGATGTATTTTGTCTCTCTGGCAAATATTTTCTCATGTTTTAGGAATCTATTTTTACATTTACTCATGTTTTGGCACTTTACTCATTGCAAATAATTAGACAAAGGACTTCTGATGGTTAATTTTATGCATAAACTTGGAGGTGTTTTGAATGATATTAGCATTTAAGTTGGTGATCATGGAGTAAGCAAGTCCAATCAGTGGAAGGCTTAAATAGAACCAGGGGACAAGCCTAGTGGGCTCAGTTCTTGCCTGCACAGTAGCTCCCCTGGTTTCCAAGGCTGCTGCCCCCACTTCAAATTCTGGACTTTCCCTCCCGCATCATGTTGGCATCCTCACTTATACTTATTTCTTTTTCCATAGAGTAACCAGGGAGTTAATTTTAACTTAAAGGAACCTAAAAGGAAATGTGTAGTTTATTTTTTGAAATCCTTTGTTGTTTTCCAATTATCCTATGAGGGAAAAAATCCAGTCTCTCACATAACCCATTAGCTCTGTATGATCCAGCTCTTATTTTTAGATATTTTCACTTTCTTCTTGTGTGCATGCTCTAACCACATGATTTTTTTTTTAGTCCTTTAGTGTTTCTAAAATCATTCCCATCTCAGAGTTTCACACAGACTATTCTCTAATCTCTCAAACATGCTTCCTTCTCATTATTCACCTGCTTGGCATTTTCTTATCTTTCTAGTCTGGGCTTAAATATTTGTTGATTAGTCAGTAAGAACGTATTGTGATATGGAAACATGATTAAAAAAATACTAATCATACTTTTTGTAAATATCAGGAAAATAAATAGGGTTATTGAAGCATCAGCTCCCTCTGGTTTGCTCTACTAGTAGTAGTATTAGCATATAACTATATTAAAGCTTATTCTATGATTGTATTGGGGAAATTTTATATTGGTTTTCCATCATTTTATTCTTTACATTTCTCTAAAGTTTCAAAATAACTAATAGTGTTAATTTAAAACTGGAATTAAATAAACCTTGTAGGTTGGACATGGTTAAAGGTCATTGAAATTGTTTTCTTCATTTTACACTTAAAGATATTCAGCCTGTAAGCAGGGCATGGTGGCCCAAGCTTGCAATCCCAGCATTTGGGAGGCTGAGACCGGAGCATCCGGGTTCGCAGTCAGCCTCAGCTACCTAGTGAGGCATTCTGCAACTTAGTGAGACCCTGTTTCAAAATAAAGAATAAAAAATAGGGCTGGGGCTGGGGATGTAGCTAGGAGGTAGAATGCCCCTGAGTTCAATCCTCAGTACCGCAAAAAAAAAAAAAAAGATATTCAGCTTTAGCCTGTAGAGGTGAAATAGCTCATCTTAAACCAGGAAGTTGGATGGAAGTGGATACAAGAACTGGGCACCAGTCTCTTGGTTATAGATCCAGTTCTCATTCAATATCTTTGTATTGTCTTGTCATAATGTTAAAGTCAAAATTAATTTATTTTAATAAAGCACTAAGATAGTAATAAATATCAGTAGAAATTCTGTGACTTCACATATCATTCATTAAAAGCAAAGTTTCATTGGCTCAGAGGCAGATGACCCTCTCCTTTTCTGTTCTTTGACTTCCAATAATTTCCAATAATTTTGTCCTTGCTTTTCTTCATTTTGCTTTAATTTAGAAGCCTATACATATGACAGATAAGAATGTATATTACTCGCTAGGCCTGTAAGCTGAGACAGGAGGATTCCAGGTTCATGGCCAGCATCAATTGTGGGGTCCTCTCGATGAAAAGGGGGCCCCTACCCCGATTTCCCTGGAGCGTCTACCCCGAGAGGGGGTTCCCCGCAGAAAAGGAAGGTCGAGCCAAAATGAACACACGGCGGGGACTGAGCATCGGAGAACTCATCCGTTTATTACATGAGGGGCAAGGTGTTATATAGGGCAGAGCGAGGGGAGTGTCTTCTTGTAAGGCCAATCAGCATAGAGGTCATCTTGATCATGCCTCTTTGGCCTAATCCAAAAGGCTGATCCTATCAATGGCGTGATCACGCTGAGGAGACATCCCTCGTCTAATCCTGGTCTCTGGTAAACAGTCTTAGGTCTCCACCCTCGCCACTCCCTCTCTGTGCCATCTTTGATGTATTTTCGGGTGGGGCTACCGCCTTCTCTCTGGAGATCTTTCCCCACAATCAATAACTGACAGAGGCCATCCACAACTTAGTAAAATCTGTTTCAAAATTTAAAAATAAAATAAAATAGGGTTGGGGTTTTAGCTCAGAGTAGAAACATCCCTGGGTTCAATCCCTAGTAACTCAAAAATAGTGTCTATTCCCTAGACCCCAAGTACCACATAAATATGGCAAGCATAAAATATCACTAGTGAAAAGTGGATAATTATACATTGAGCTTACATTTAAAGATTTTTGTGTAAGAAAAACACTCACATACATTCCTCCTTCCTCTTTGTTATTCATTTGAGGATTACTATATTCATTTTGTGCATCGAGATATATTTTTTCATAAGAAACATAGTATAGTTTTAAAAAGTATTGTGTGCCATTAAAAATACTTAAATTTTAAATAAAATATGTCCTACTTTAAGTTTTTGTTCTATTTAAATACACATATCACAATCAAAGAAAAGAGGATTGCCTTTTCTTCTTTGCTATTGAGTAACTGAGTGTGTGCACATACATATTTATTTTCTAATACAAAAAAGTATTAAGTAGGGGAAGTTAATGCATATATGGTCCTCAGTCTTAAAACATAAACTATTCTTGCCTACGCTTTTTTTTTTTTTATTCTTGCCTATGTTATTGTTTAGCTTTAATGTCCTTTGATTCATTTCTCTGGACAGAGCTATAGAAGTTATATATATATATTATATGATATGTTATACATAGATGATAGATAAGCAGCAGTGCTTATAACTCTAATTTAGGGTTAATAACCTTGGACTATCCATACATATGTTACTGTCAATCTTCCTACTATTTTGGATTATGGGTTGTCCATTTAGTTCTTCCCGGAATTACCATGACATTTTGGGAATATGAAGGGTATAAGAAGGAATCTGAACTGTTCTTATTTTATGCTTGATATACAGGTAATAACATTAGTATCTTCTAGTAAGAGCCTGCTATATGCCAGGCACTTCTCAGTGATTTGCATAAGAAAAACTAATTCTTAAAGATGTTAAACCCCAAGTAAATATACCTCTTCTGCCTAGTTTTAGCTATACACTTGTTAGAGCTTACCCAGTTACTAAACTTGGCTCAAGTTCTTGAACCTATTTAATTGAGCAAGAGTCAATGTGTACAGCTGAGTTTCTATAGGATTTGGAACCCATGAACAAGTTCATTTTTAATGAGAAGACATGAGAGGAAGAAACAGGGCCAAATATTGTTTCTTCTTTCAAATTCACCAATTAAATTGATAATATCACCTTCCCTGGAGTGACATATGTGAAGAGAGGAAGCAAAAAGAAACCAGTAATGCTCACATGAAAGGGAAAATCAGGTGTTATGGGTATTTTCTCCCCCAAATTCTGCCTCCATGGTGAACATAATTTACAATGATTTTTTATATAAATACTGAAACTTTATTTCACTATAATGACAATGTAACTATAGTGTATGTGTGTGTGTGTGTGTGTGTGTGTGTGTGTGTGTGTGTGTAGTGGGGTAATATTTGTATCCTTATCTGACATATATTGGGACAAAATGTTTAAATTTGAAAAGCAGTTTTATGCACATTTTACATATATGAAGAAAATTATCTAGAGAAATAGTTGTAAGTGTTTGAAATAGTTGTTTCAAAGGAACATAATTTAGTGATAGAGAAAAATAATTATTAAGAAAATATCTAGCCTGGTGTGGTGGCGCACAATTGTAATCCCAGCATTTGGGAGGCTGAGACCAGAAGATCCAGGTTCGCAACCAGCCTCAGCTACCTAGTGAGGCACTCCGCAACTTAGTGAGACCCTGTTTCAAAATAAAGGATAAAAAATAGGGCTGGGGGTATAGCTCAGAGGTAGAATGCTCCTGGGTTCCATTCCCAGTACTGCAAAAAAAAAAAAAAAAGAAAAGAAAAGAAAAGAAAATACTTCATTTATTATTCAAATTTTGTAGTATTATTTTAGCTAAATATTTTTATACAGTATTGTTTTGGTATAAATTAAAACACCATGTGTGAAGATTCAGATTTAGAATGTCCCTCTAGCCCTCATGGAAACAAAGTAACAATGTTGAAAGCCAGGCTGGTTGCTAAGGAAAGGCCCTCAGAGATATTGCCTTGGAGAGTACATCAGGTTCTCTCCTCCTGGTGTATTCTCTACTTCTGACCTCTGTGATGTGAGGAGCGGAGCCCCTGTTCTCTCTCCACTTCCCACTGCCAACCCCTGAGAACCATAGACCCTGGCCTCACATACACTGAACTGGGAATCTCCAAGAAATTGTGAGCAAATAAATCTTTCTTCCTCTAAGTTGTGTGGCCAGGTATTTTTGGATTATAGCAGAGGGAATGCTGACTGAAACAGAAATTGGTACCAGAGAATTGGGGTTGTCACTGATATATCTAAGTTTGACCATGTGTTTTGTGCATCTTTGGAACTACTTTGTGAGAGGAAGTTAGAAGGATAAGAATGATGGACTGAAGAGACTGCTCTGGAGATTTTGAAGGGCAAAGAAGAATCCATAGGAAAATGGGGTAGAGGTCACATATGTTACATTCTGGTAAAGAACTTATGGGCATTTTGCTCATGTCCTGAAACTTTGCATAAGACCAAATGTAAAGATGATGAACTGATTAAACTAGAGGAGAAAAACTCAAAATAACAAAGTATCCAAACTACATTATAAATATTGATGTCTATGTTCAATGAATTGTACACTGAATTTCAGGAGTAAATGAAAGCAGAGACTTTATAGATTTGCAGTTTGGACAGAAAGGCATATGTAAAGCTGGGGCCCAGAGAGATGTGAAAGAAAGCAAGATGGTTGAAGGGAGATTCAATGCATTAATGAGAGACAACAAAAAGAATGCAGTCAGGGTAGTTGAAGATTTGCATAAAAAAGAAAAGAATGGAGGTTAGGGCAGTTTGTAACCATGGAAACAAGGACAGTGATTTCAAAGAAAGGCACTCATCTCTTCCTTTTTGCATTGAAGGAGGCAGGCCCTGCACTGCCCATGATGGGGATGGGTTCAGCCTTGGTCAAGCTGAAGCCAGGCCCAGCTACAATGATTAAAGAGGGTGTGACTACCTTTCCTGCTGGCAGTCCATCTCAGCATGCAATGCTGACTTTGCTGGAAAAAGGGGTAATGGAGACTTCCCCTCAGATGTCAAAGGAAGGCCTGGGAACCCAGGCAATGTGTGGCAGGGTCAAAATCTCTGCAAGCAGGTCCAAATGGAGAAATTTATGAAACTCTGAGGGTGAAGTCAAGGTTGCAAGGAAAACCTCTGTAATTTAGAAATGCCAGAAATATGGAACAACTACAAGGAAAGGCTGCAGGCTGCAGCCAATGAAGTGAGGCTGGAAGAGTAAGTATGCTGTTCATTGCAATTAACCGGGCGATGTAGTAGTGATGCCAAGATCCCTTGGAAACTGTATCTTACCATGGATGCCATAAGTGGAGGTGTAGGATCAAATGCTTGCCCTACTGGATTTTGATACTGTTTTGGTCCCATTATTTCTTTCTGTAGCCCTATTTCCCCCTTTCGGAATGCAAATGTCTACTATTTGCCATTGTAAATGGTTGCATATAACTTGCTTTTTATTTTCTTTTACAGGGGTTCACAGCCAAAAGTTCACTTTGAGTCTCAGAAGAGACTTTGGAACATTTGAGTGATGCTGAAATTCTTTAAGACTGTGGGAATTCTTGGAGATGGACTAACTGCATTTTGCACTGTGAGGTGACCATGTGGTCTAGGGGGGGAAGGGGTAAAGTGCAATGGTTTGAGTTTAGAATGTCACCCTATCCCTCATGGAAACAAGGTAGCAATATTGGAAACAGGGCTTGGTTGCTAAGAAGGGGTATGGCTTTGGTGTAGATTATATCAGGTTCTCTCCTCTTCTTGGTCTCTCTGCTTCTGGTTTCTGTGATGTGAGGAGTACAGCCCACATGCTCTACCTCTTTCTGCTTCCCATCACCATGCACTGAGAGTCATAGACCTTGGCCTCACATAGACTGAACCCGGAATCTCCAAGAAACTGTGAGCAAATAAATCTTTCTTCCTCTAGGTTGTGTGATGAGGTATTTTTTATTATAACAGTGAGAATGGTGATTGAGACACCATGGTACAGCAACATCAACAACAGAACTGGGTTTTCACCATTTCCTTGATGCATAAATATAGCCAAGAAAGCATAAGGAAATTAAAAAAAAAAAAACCAAATGAAAGCAAAATAAAAGTAACTAGGTCTGGTGGCAAGTATAGAAATAGAGGATCAATTCAAGACAATGCATTGCATCTCTGTAGGATACTTCTTATGGGGGGCGAGAGACACACACACACAACGGTTGTAACATAAATATTTTCAAAACTTATTTTCAGAGGCTCATGACAGTGCTTAAGTCCTTTAGAGTTGCATCATCCAATCTGATAACCATTAGCCACATGAGGCTATTTAAACTTAAATTTTAAATTAATTTAAATACTTAAAAAAATTCTGTCAACCACACTAATGACATTTAAAATTCTTACAAGCCATGTATGTCTTCTTGCAACTTTTTGGGGGAAGAAGATCTAAGTATGTCAATCATTGTAAAAGGTTTGATTGGACAGCATTGTTTCACCCTTGCTTTTTATACATCACACACATGCACAGACTATCCTCCAAAGCCCACGATCTTTTTTTTTATCTTTACGGTTCAATTTACTATATAGAAATCATGTGGGTTTTATATTTTCAGTTAAATTTTGAACTGAGATTACAATATTATATAAAAAGATTTTACATTATTTTTTAGCAGACCAAATTGAAATACATAGGTTCAAACTCCAGATTTATGGCAAACAGTCTTTAAATACAATACAGACATTTCTTTTTTTTTTGGGCGGTACTGGGGATTGAACTCAGGGGCATTCTACCTCCGAGCTATACCCCCAGCCCCATTTTTTATTCTTTATTTTGAAACCGAGTCTCACTAAGTTGCAGAGTGCCTCACTAGGTAGCTGAGGCTGGCCGCGAACCCGGATCCTCCGGTCTCAGCCTCCCGAATGCTGGGATTACAAGCGTGCACCACCACGCCCGGCTCAATACAGACATTTCTTGAAGTTACCAAATCATTCACATGTGATATTTGCAATTCTGAGCTGTTACAACATACAACAGCCCTCCTATAGAGATGGCAAAACCCACATACCATGAAGCTCAAGCAGTTAAGCCAAGAACTCAAGTTGTACCCTTTTAAAAGATTTGGCATTTCTGGACCACTACAATGCACAATATGTGAAGGTAGGGTGTTTTTCCTCCTTGTTACAGTTTAAAAAAATGTCAGTTAAAAAAATGTTGCGTGGTAGCTTGGAATTTTGCATAAAACCCCATATTATGCCTTGGAAAAGTCCAAGGGCAAATAGATGACAATGGACTGGGGTTCTAATATTTTGTAATAGAACCCATGAAATTCAAATGGACATTAATTAAATTAAAAACATTAAGCACCTACTGGTTTAAGACTGAAATAAGAGATTCATGATTAATTTCTTTCCACCTTGAAATCAAGGTGTTAAAATCAGCTATTTAAGTGCATTTCAAACTTCTCCTATGTAACACACGTAGAATTTTGCACCAAAGTGAAGTCACATTTCCTCTTGGGAGACAGAAATTCCACATCTGAACATAGAATAAGTTAGGGAAAAAAATGACCCAGGTTGTTTGTGATTCTGAGATCTAGGAGTACTAATATACTAGCCGTGAACAAAAGCAAACTCCTGGCAACGAATGTCAGGTTAGTGATGCTAAAACTCCCTTCCCCATCCACCATAAAATTTTAGTATGAAAATAATTAAGATTACTAAGCTGAATGAATAGGAAAATAACAAGACACTAAGGGAATAGTTCAAACCAACAACAATAACGAAAAAAATCCTAAATTTGAAATCACTGCAATTGAGAAATCCAAGAAAATAAGTGTGCTTCACCCCCCTCCCCACTATGAACTTAAATATTCTGTGCAAAAGAGCATCAGATTTCTGGTTATAGATGTAGCCCTTCTTTAATTTTTAGAGTTCTGCAATCCCCCCCCCAAGTTTTTCAAAGTATTTAATAGAATCTTCCATATTAGCTAAATGATTTGTGATTCAAAGATTTACTAAGGTACTCTATGCATTCTATCTATACAGAAACACCTATTATTACAATTGGTTTATGCAGGATTAACAGTTTTTGGTGTTAAAATTTTTAAACATCATGCTTACTGCACATCAAGTTTCCATTAATGAATCTGAACTTCACAATGATTTACCACACACTTTATTTAAATTACTAATTAAATAACTGAAAAATGTTCTGAGCCAAACTAAACTTAAATGGGTCATAAAGAAAAATAACCCTCAAAACAGACCATATACACATCTATTTCAAAACTACCTTTGCTACCTAGCCCCTTTCCCAAAGTTTTAGCCTGAAAAAAACAGTAAAATCTACACAAAATTTTATTGCAATCATACAAGGGTTACATTAAGTCAAATACAACAAATACTATGATGCAATTTTACATTAAACTATAGTTCAAAGCACAAATTTACACATTCTAAATACACTAAACATCCCTAATAAAGTTATTGGTCTTCCACTGATATTTGATATATCTGGGTGAAAGACTAACTTTACAAGACTTGTTAACACTAATCCTTAGTATAAAAACTGTGTACTTGTATGTAAACTGTTTTACAGGAAACCCAATTAATGGGCCTCCATCTCCACTAAGTCATCCATTTTGTTGCATATTTTATTTTAAACGCTTAAGGGGTAGGACAAACTGGTAAGTTTAAATCTGGATACAATATCTAAATCTCCCATTACCCGCAATGAATTATAAATGAAAGCTGATTTTGTCTGGTCCCAAATAGCTATTACTATTAATTTTGTTTTCAAGAGAAATAACAGAGTAGATTGTTTGAACTTTTTTGCACTGGAATGTAGACCAGACGAGCTTCACCTGTAACTTCAGATCTAAAGAAGCATTAATGCCTGCTTAAGCTTCAGTGGAAAAGCTGTCTCCTTGGCTCAGCTGAATGCAAGAAGGCACAAAGAAGAAGTTCTTCATCATTGTGTCTGAAGTAATTCCAGCATCTTGCATCTCATACCAATCACTGAATGACATAATGTAATAAACAGCTGGCTTCTGAAAATCACTAAAAGCAGATGATTCATGGAAAGAATATGCTCCCATGTGAACAAAGATAAGCCAATCTCCCACCTTCAGCTCAGGAAGAAGACAGTGTTCCACAATTTGATCAAGCTCATCACATGATAGACCCCAAAGGCTCATCTTCCTTGTATTTCTTGTGAACCCCTGGAATGGTATTTAAATCCTCAGACAGTTTACTTGCAAAAGAACCATAAACACCATCATTCATATAATACATGAAGGCTGGTTCATCATTCCCAGTTTTTTCTACTCCAGAAGAAAATTTATCATTTTCGACAACTTTCTTTGCAATGATATTAACTGCGAGTGTAAATGCAGAAGACACATAGTAGCTTCCAGGTTCTGATATTATCTTAATGCCAGAGTCTTCAGGAAAGTAGATATCCAACAGAGGGCTGATGACATGATTAACCTCTTCCAACTGAAATTCAGTTCCTGTGAAGCCTCCACCAATGTCTAACCTATTCATTATAAAGCCAAATTCTCCAGCCATATCAAATACACATCGAGCATCAGATAGAGCATGCACATATACTTGAGATTCTTTACAAGCACTTGAAACATGAAATTTAACCCCAATTATTTGGACATCAAGTTCCTTAGCACATTCAAAGAGATGCCTACAGTTCTTCAGTGTAGTGCCAAATTTCATGCTACCCTCTTCACCTCCAATATTATCTTCTGTTGCAATATGTAGTAAGACCTTGGCAATTGGGTGATTGCGTGCAATTTTCTTCAATTCAATTTCATTGTCACATGTCATGATATTCACTCCAACTTTTGCTGCATACTTTATCTAAGAAACTTGCTTGCAAAGACTTATGTAAATAATGTTTTCTGGAGATACACCCAATTCTTGAACTAAAGCCATTTCATTTCTGCTGGAACAAGCAAATCCAGTTCCAAGAGCTGCCAAAATCTCAAGTACAGCTGGAGTAGAGTTGCACTTCATTGTGTAAAATGGCTTTATCTGGGCCACGACATTCTACCACTAACTGTGTTTCTTCACAATCTTTCCAAGATCCCCCACAAAAAATGCATTTTTCCCTGTAAGGGTGTGTTCATAAACATAGTTATCAATAACATTTCCAAGGTTTGTTCCTTCATCCAACAGGCCAACGGAGTAGTTTGCATCATCAATAAATCCTTTCATCTCAGCCGTATTCCACAAAGCCGAAAGTCATAAACCAGGAAAAACAAGAGACGGGCCACCAAGCCTATGTCTGGGTCCTTAGAATATGCAACAAACTGCTACAAAGGCTTCTACAGTTGACTGTACTTCAGAAGAAACTGATACATCTCTCAAATAATCACAAGATAATTCTGGCAGCAACAGCCCACTTGACACCAAGCTTGATGAATATGAGTCTTGGATTTCTGAAGTGAAGACCTCCATGGAGGAGTTAGGAGATGGAACCCCCCTATCATCAGCTAGGTTCCCAAGGTGGCTCAGCGTTGAAGTCGAACTGCTCTCTGTACAGCACTTCTCCTAGGCCGGCTGGGTAGTTGTATACTTGGTCACAAAGTTCGCGGTGAGATAACGGCGGCCCAAAGAGTCGGCGGAATTTTAAAGAGGGGTGTGGTTACCTTGAGCAGAAATACCCAAGGCGGCCTGGGCCCTAGGCTGTGGGGACAATGTGGGGAGAAAAGCGCGGCACTGACACCAGCTGAGCAGCAGTGGCGACGGAGGCCGGGGAGAAATGGAGCAGCACGAGAAAAAGAAAGGAGCGGACTGAGTGGGGAGAAGATTCGGCCTCCTCACACTGCGGAGCAGCACAGTGAGAAAGGATGAGAAAAGGCAGAGAAGGCGACCACAGGGCAAAAAAAGGAAACGCTACAGCAGAGAGAAGAACCAGAGAGTGTGGGCCGAAGCCCACGATCTTGAAGAGAAAGGAACATCCCTGCCAAGCCAATGGATGTTTCCACAAAATTATTTTGATGTCATTTTAGAAACAAGTGCAATATTTTAAGCCTTAATTGGGACTTTTTTTTTTTTTTCAGATTCTGCAGATTGAGCACTAGCTGTAACTAAGATGTTGTACTAAGAAAACAGGGTTATTTACTGATCCAAGTCCTGGAGTAATGTCAACAAGAGAGTAAAGTAAGCCACATGCCTGATTCTCACCATCAAAGCACCAACTGAATTAACAGTGACTGGAACACCTGGGATGACAAGCTTAAGCCTTCGGTGGGGTCACCCCAGCTCACCTCTCACGCCAGAGCCAGAGCTGCACTCAGTTGTGCTGTAGAGAGACAGGAAATTATGGAAATTGGAGTAGAAATTAATGAAGTAGAGAATAAAAAAATACAGAAAATCAACAAAATCAAAAGCTAGTTTCTTGAAAAAATAAGCAAGATAGATAAGCCATTAACCAACCTAACCAAAAGAGAGAATCAACCCAAATTACCAAAATAAAAGATGAAAAAGGGGATATTACCACCAACAGTGTAGAAATACAGAGGATCATCAGAAACTACTTTGAAAAACTATACTCCAACAAAATGGAAAATCTAGAAGAAATTGACAATTTTCTAGACACATATAATCTTCTTAAATTGAGTCAAGAAGATACAGAATACTTAAACTGACCAAAAGCAATCAAAGAGATAGAAACAGCAATAGAGAGTTTATCATCAAACAAAAGCCCAGGGCCAGATGGTTTTCCAAGTGAATTTTATAAAGCCTTTATAGAAGAGCTAAATCCCAATACTCCTCAAACTATTCCATGAAATAGAAAGAAAGGGGACTCTCCCAAACACATTCTATAAAGCCAACAGCACTTTAATACCAAACCCAAATAAAGACGGCTCAAAAAAAGAAAACTATAGGCCTATATTGTTGATGAACTTAGATGCAAAACTGCTAAACAAAATACTAGCAATGTGCATTCAAAACCACATCAAGAAAATTATACACGATGACCAAGTCGGGTTCATCCCAGGGATGCAAGGCTGGTTCAACATATGAAAAACAATCCACGTAATTTACCACAGAAACAGAATCAAAGACAAAAATCACACGATCATTTTAATATATGCTGAAAAAGCATTTGATATGATCCAACATCTATTCATGCTAAAAGCACTACACAGAATCGGAATAGAAGGAACATACCTCAACGTCATAAAGGCAATATACAATAGGCCCACAGCCAACATCATGTTAAGTGGGGAAAAACTGCAAGAGTTCCCACTGAAACAAGAACAATACAAGGATGTCCAATATAGTACTTCTGTTCAATATAGTACTTGAGACTCTAGCCAGAGCAATAAGGCAAGAGAAGGAAATCAAAAGGGCAAAAATAGGAAAAGAAGAACTAAAACTATCCCTTTTTGCAGATGATGTGATACTATACTTAGAAGACCCAACAAAGTCAACCAAAAAACTTATAGAACTGATCAACAAATTCAGAAAAGTGTCTGGATACAAAATCAATACTAAAAAAATCAGAAGCTTTCATGTATGCCAACCATAAATCCACTGAAAAAGAAATCCAGAAAACAATTCCACTCACAATAGCACCCCCAAAAATAAAATACTTAGGGATAAACCTAACCAAAGAGGTAAAAGACCTCCATAAAGAAAACTATAAAAAGTTGGAAAAAGAAATCAATGAGAAGATGGAAAGATCTTCCATGCTCTTGAATAGGCAGAATAAATATCATCAAAATGCCCATTCTCCCAGAAGTGATCTATAGACTCAATGTGATACCCCAAATCCCAGAATAGGCAAATTAGTTCTTAGCAACAAGAACCATGCAGGGCGCATCACAATACCTGACTTCAAACTATACTACAAAGCTACAGTAATAAAAACAGCATGGTATTGGCACAAAAACAAACACATTGACCAATGGAATAGAAGACTAAAAAAACAAAACCCACACACTTACAGTAAATTGATTTTTGACAAAGCAACTGAAAACATATACTGGAAAAAAGCCTCTTCAACAAATGGTGTTGGCAAAAATGGTTAACCATATGCAGGAACATGGAAATAAACTTCACTTTCTCATCCTGCACAAGAATCAATTCAAGGTGAATCAAAGACCTGGAAAGCTATAGACCTTGCAACTACTTGAAGAGGGCATAAGCCCAACACTTCAACACATAGGCATAGTCAAAACTTTCTCAACAAGAAGCCAAAGGCACAAGGAACTCAAAGGAAGATCAATACATGGGTTTCCATTAAACTGAAGAGCATTTGGGCAGCAAAGGAAACTATCACGAACCTCAACAGAGAGCCCACAGAGTGGGAGAACATTCTTGCTAGCAATATCTCAAATATACAGAGAACTCAAGAAACACACAACTAAAAAAACAAACAACCCAATAAAAATGGGCAAAGGATCTTAATAGACACTTCACAAAAGAAGAAATACAAATGGCCAATAAATGTATGAGGAAATGTTCAACATCATTAGCAATCAGAGAGATGCAAATCAGAACTACCTTGAGATTTTACCTAACTCCAATTAGAATGGCAATCATAAAAAACACAAAGAACAACAAATGCTGGCGAGGGTGTGGAGAAGTGGCAACCCTAATACATTGTTGGTAGGATTGCAGATTATTGCAACCACTTTGGAAAACAGTATGGAGCATCCTCAGACAAATAGAAATGAACCTACCATATTATTCAGCAATACCACTTCTGTGTATCTGCCCAAAAGAATAGACACTAAAGTATCAGTCAGATACATGTGTATCTATGTTTATAGCTCCACAATTCAGTATTGCCAAAACTATGGAACCAGGCAAGATGTCCATCAACAGATGAATGTATCACAAATCTATGGAATATGTACACAATGGAATTTTACTCAGCCATAAAGAACAAAATCATGTTATTTGCAGAGAAATGGATGGAACTGGAAAATATTAAGCTGAGTGAGATTAGTCAATCACAAAAAGTAAAAAAAATTGTATGATCTCCCTAATATATGGAAGTTAGGGAGAAAGTGGGACACAAGAGAGACTCTAGATGAAGAAGGAGAAATCATAGATGAGCAAAGAAGTTGACTTAACTGAAGATGATTGGAGGGGGGTAGGTGGACGGAAACACAGTAATGCACATGACATACTCTTTCACAAACATATCAAAGTCAATCACTAAACTGAACTTGAAAAGGAGGAAGGGCGAGGGAGTGGGGTGGGAATTGGGGAAGGGTTAAATGAGACATGTGTGCATGTATGCTTTTACCAGCTCGTACTTCACAAAGATGTATGATTACAATGCACCAATTAAAAAAAAAAAAAAAATTGTGACCAGCGGCTCACAGGTGAAATTTCTACTGCTGAGCCTTTTTTTTTTTTGATGCTCATGCATCCACACATATGCGACACATATGCCATTCTTTGGGAAACTGTAAAGACTCCTCTATTGTTTTACACTGATTTAACTAACTTGCTACTTTACCCTGCTGCACAGCTCATCAAAGGGCTTGTGTGCTGCATTCAGAGTTGCAACTGCAAGCTTAACAGTTGACTGTTTTTAAGGAGCATCAATCTTGATTTCCAGAGAAATTGCTTAGGAATCAGAACATATATGAATAGAAGAGGTCAAAATTTATCTAATAAACAAGAAAATATAAATTTATAGAATTTAAATTATTTGTGAAAAATTCTACATTTGTTAGTAACATATGTGTTCTAACGTATAGTGTTATTAGGCTAGTGTGTTGAAAATAGTATTCTTTCTTTTATTTTCTTTTTCTTCCTTCATTCCCTGCTTTTATGTTTGTAACCACTTAGTCATTAATTCACTTATTCACAATTTTGTTTCCCAAGCACCTAGCATGTTCTAGTATCACTGCTAATTTCTTGTAATATAAAACTATGTTATAAACACAGCTATAAAATTAATAGCTAAGTGTTCAGAAAGAACATGGTAAAGATTCATTTCTCCCTGTACCCTCTCTTTAAGTGTAATTCTATATCCTGGAAATCATTTAACAAACAACAATAAGAGGACTCTGAGACCTGAAAGGAAGGAGGCAGAGGCTAGAGAATAGAAGACTTGAGAAGAGTTCCCTGTTTTTTTTTTTTTTTTTTTTTGGTGTGGTACTGGGATTGAACCCAGAGGTATTCTACCTCCGAGCTATACCACCAGTCCTATTTTTTATTCTTTATTTTGAAACAGGGTCTCCCTAAGTAGCTGAGGCTGGCCGTGAACCCAGATCCTGCAGTCTCAGCCTCCCAAGTACTGGGATTACAAGCATGTGCTACCATGCCCAGCTCTTGGGTTTTCTTTTTATCCCTCATATATCCAGGTACTGAAGAGGCCTGCAAACAAAAAACAACCAGTAGACAGAGGAGAAGAGAGAGACAGATATATATATATATATATATATATATATATATATATATATAGAGAGAGAGAGAGAGAGAGAGAGAGAGAGAGAGAGAGAGAGAGATATATATATATATATATATATATATATATATATATATATAGAGAGAGAGAGAGAGAGAGAGAGAGAGAGAGAGAGAAATTCATTCATCCTGGACAAAGGAATAAGTATTGAGTAAAAGAAGAAGTTCAACAGACCTAGTGTGGAGCCCCAGGCACTTCTCCATACACAGGGCCTCCTGATGGTCTGATCATTTTATTCCTGACAGTAATGACAGCAATAAATTCTCATCCATCCCAGTCCATGCTCCACAACTCAGGTCAAGTGGATGGAGTCATCTCCCAGCCACTGCATAAACAAAGCCCTAGCTATCTACACCCCCACACCCCAACTCCAACCAGAGCCTAAAGAGGGGTTCCATCTGTACACAGGTGTAGCAGTAGCAAAGCCCTGGGTCTCCCTGGCTTTCACCCAAAGCATAAAGAGAAAATAAAGCAGACAAGATTAACATTGCAAGGATTCAGAAACTAAACTTTAGAGGATTAACTCTCACAGAAATAAGTTAGAACTTACACATTAAATTTAACAGTGACTAGCTGCTAAAGTAGAAGACTTAGAAAGGGAAAAGAATCCCCTAACAAAATCAGTGTCTAGGATATAAAAAATTACTCATTATATCAAGAACCAGGAGAACCTCATGAAGGCTTATAATTAGGTAAATGGCTTAATTGGTTCTTAGAAAGATACATATCATTAATAGAACTCAGGAAAGATAATAATTAATGAAAATCAGGAAATATAATTAAAATAATGTAATAACTTGGGAGAATTTTAATGAGTTAAATTTTGATACAACTTTGATTTAAAAATTTAATACTCTAAATAATTATCTTTATATAACTTATTTTAAAAATCATATCCGCGGACAGCCTCAGCTACCTAGTGAGGCACTCCACAACTTAGTGAGACCTGGTTTCAAAATAAAGAATAAAAAATAGGGCTGGGGGTATAGCTCAGAGGTAGAATGCCCCTGAGTTCAATCCCCAGTATGGCGAAGATATAAATAAATAAATAAAAATGAAAAATCATATCTAGGTATTTAAAACTACCAGAAGAGTTGGGTGTGGCAGTCATGAGTCTATTAGCTCTCAGGAGCCTGATGCAAAAGGGTAATCTGAGACTAAAGTGAGCAACATGGTGAGACAATGCTTTAAAAAAAATGGATAAAGATTTAAAAAACATATATAACTATTAAAAAGAATTGACAAAAAAAGACAGTACTTTTACAATAGCACAGTACATTGTGACAAATAAAAATCAATACTGTAATCCCCATTTTTAAAACATTTTATTGATAGGGAAAACCATCCAAATCATATAGGTTTTGAACATATAGTATTTATGTGATATAAAGAGACATATAAAGGGAAAAGGGAATTTTTTTTTTTAAGTTTTTAAAAATTTTTGCAATACAGGGGATGGAACCTAGGGGCATTCTACCTCCGAGCTACATCCCCAGTCCTAATTTTTATTCTTTATTTTGAAACAGGGTTTCACTAAGTTGTGTAGGGCCTCACTAAGTAGCTGAGGCTAGCTGTGAACCCAGATCCTCCTGTCTCAGCCTCCCAAGTACTGGGATTACAACTGTGCACCGCCACACCTGGCTTGGGACATTTTATTTTTAACATACTTTATTTAATCTACATATAAAGTTACCTGAGAATTTATGACAATAAGTTAAACAAAAAAGTTCAAAGTAATTAGAGACTTCTATAGCAATATTGCAATATTATAGAGTATATGGTTATGACTAAGATGGGGCAAAATCTGCATATTATGTCCTTGTTCTTTCCCTTTCTTTTACAAGTCATTTGCTTTATAAACCTATGAAATATTAGCTTTCTCTGGGTGAATACTGATGACTGTTGAATGGTAAAAACCAAATCAGCTTAGTGATTACTTTGAACTATGAAGACTAATATTACTCTTGTTGAAAAGAAAGGAAAAGATCTGTATAGATAGGTGAAATTATCTTCCTTGACCAAAGTAATGAGAACAACCTAAACCTACATACAAGTGTAAAAGATACATAAACATGAGTTTAAGACTTAAAATAATCCCTTTAGTTCAGACTTTCATCATGGTGTTTTGGTTCATTACTGTCAGAAAACAAAAGAGTAAGAGGCTGGAGGGTTATACCGTGATTAGAGAAGAGTCTGTAGGTTTTCATAGGCTTTTGCTCCTAGAGAGACATCCTTTCTCATGAAGGTTTTGCAATTTAGTTCAGATGGTCTGTGTCCAAATTGTGTGGAAGCTGAGCATTGCTAGAAGAATGAGGGATTAAATAGGGAGTTAAACAGCATATTAGTCAGAATCTATCCATCTGGAACTAGCAAACTAAGGCAAATATTGCCTCCTGATCTGCAAATTTAGATGATAAACATGAAAATACTTCCTAAAACAAAATATAATATCTTTGTCTCAAAATTCCAGCAAAGCATCATACTAACACTGACCCTCTGAATCAGAGTTCATAGAGAGCAGTTACAGCTTTGGGGGCTAAATATTAGGCATTGTTTGTTGTTTCAGTAAAACCAAATTACAGTTTTAACTCTATCAATCAAGTTGACAGTGAAAATAAATGATAAGAAACTGAAAGTAGAGAGTATTAATCATGCTAAACATGAATGTAATTGGAAGAGATAGTTTTATTGGAAAACTAGTCTAACCCATGTTTTATACATTTAAGCATTTCCTAAGTTCTTATATGGCAAATTATTCCCAAAAAATTTCTGCAGTTATTCTGGCTTTTATTTAAATATGATCCCCAACAGGAGTTCATGAAAACAGAAACTAAAATGTTAATAATATTCACTGTGTAAAATGTGTCAAGATATTTTTCAAAATTATCATTTATAGTATTTCCCAAGAAACACTATCATCGTTATTATCCTTACTTAATAAATAGTAAAACCGAGTTCTTAACTTAGGGTCACAAAGGAACTAGGTAGTTGAACTGAGATTGAATTTGTATCTTATTCCAGAAACTGTTATTTTCATTTCCATGAATTGCGCTATATAAAACCGGATTAGGATTTTCAAAGGGCCACTCATTTTCTCTAGTGAAATATGCCTCTCTTAGCTAAGGCTGGGCTTTATCAACTCAAATGTATTCCCTACCCATTCATCTTCCATGAAAAACTTGTATAGAAAACATAGTTGAAGATGTAAAATGTTAAAATCCTGGATATTGTAGTGCTGTGATGGGTAAGTTTTAAAAATCTGTTTGTATTCAGATATGCCCTCTCATGACTGTCCTAGTATCTGAAATTCTCAAAAGGATTTAAGATTTCACAAGCTAAATATAAGGCATATATATTTTGGGGGGTAAAGCACTACTATAGCAGGTAAGTAGAATAGGACAAAAATCAAACAATAAAGCAACTTTGTATCAGTATTAAAAAATATAATATTGAGTACCAGGTAACAAGTAAGTAATGTAGAAAAAAAAAAGAGGCCTTCAACAAAGGCTAAAATTTATTACTAAAAATTCTCACTTTTAGCTGTGTGTGTGGTACACAACCTGTAACCCTAGTACTTGGGAACCTGAGACAGGAGCATCTCAGGTTTCAGGCCAGCCTCAGCAACCTTGCAAGACCCTGCTTCAAATAGAAAAAAGGACTGGTGTAGGTGGGGCACCAATTATTGTATGTATGTATGTTAATGTCAACATGATTTACATTATGATGTGAGATGATAATGCACCAATAAAAAACACATTAAAAAAAAAAAAGGCTGGTGTAGCTCAGGGGTAGAATATCCCTGGGTTCAATCCCCTGCACTTACAAACAACAAAACAAAATTCTCACTTCTAACTCTAATTGGTACACATAATAGAAAGTAGGATCTTTGGTGTCAGACATATTTGTTTCAGATTTAATTTCACAATTTATTTGTTTTGTGGCATTTTGATATATTTTATTATCACATGTGTTTAAGCTTATATTACATTATTGTCATTTTTATTTATACTGTCCATTATTTTTTAAAAATTTAAGCATTAAGAAAAATATGTATTTTCCCACAGTTACCATTTCTAGTGCTTTTATTCTTTTGTCTATTTATATTTCAATCTAATATTATTTTTCCTTCTGTCTGAAACATTTAAATTTTTTATAGTGTGAAGCTGAGACATCCCATCTGCTTTTATATGTCTAAAAATGTCTTTAGTTAACCTTCATTTTTGAAAGGTGTTTGGTACATTTAACAATTGAAGTTCACCTGCTTTTTTATTCTTTTTTTTTTTTTGCGCTACTGGGGATTGAACCCAGAGGTATTCTACCTCCGAGCTATACCACCAGTCCTATTTTTTATTCTTTATTTTGAAACAGGGTCTTCCTAAGTTGCGGAGGGCCTCACTAGGTAGCTGAGGCTGGCCTCGAACCTGGATCCTCCAGTTTCAGCCTCCCAAATGCTGGGATTACAAGTGTGCGCCACCACACCCGGCTTGCTTTTTATTTTAATTGTATTTGAAAGATACATTGTCCATTGTCTTATAACTGTACTGTTTCTAATAAGAAATTTCCAGTAATCTTTTTTTTTTTTGTATGCAAAATGCTTCCCCCTGCCCAGCTGCTATTAAGACAGGCTCTTTAACAATGTGATTATGGTATGCCTTGGATTAGTTTTATTAACGGCTCTTGTGCTTGATATTTGTGGTAAATCTTAGGTTTGTGAATTTATAGTTTTCATCAATTTTTAAATTTGGGGGTCATTGTACTTAATTTTTTGTTCTGTCACTCAGGGGCTCTATTTACAAACATATTAGGCTTTTAGAAATTGTTTCCTGCTGTTTTGTTCACTTTATTAGTTCAGTTATTTTGTTCTATGGTTCATTTTGGATAGTGTCCAGGGCTTTGATTCAGTGTTACTAATCTATTGTTCTGCAACATTTAATGCATTATTACTGCCATCTAATTTCATCTATTATATTGTAATTTTCATCTTTACAAATTTCATTTAGTTCTTTACTATATTTCATGTCTCTGATTAACTCTGTGTGTGTGTGTGTGTGTGTGTGTGTGTGTGTGTGTGTGTTTGTGTAGCTGTGTAGTAATAGGGATATTGAATCCAGGGGCATTCTGTCTCCAGGTGACATCCCCCAGTCCTGTTTTTGCTATTTTTTATTTTCAAACAAGGTCTAAGTTGCTAAGGACCTCATTAAATTGATGAAGTTGACTTTGAACCTGTGATCCTTCTGTCTCAGCCTCCCAAGTGTTACAATTACAGACATGGGGCACCATGCCTGGCTTAACTTCTTTAAATGACTTTTTTGACACTTGTTTAAAAAGTAAAATGAATGTCTTTTTGCACAGAATTGTCCGAACTTTACTAGTTCAGCCTAATTTTAGAACTTTTTTTAAGCTCTTTAGAAGGAATTCCATATCCATTTTGCAGTTTATCTTCATAGTCTCAATAATTCCTCAGCCCCAGTGGCCCCCAATCCTGGCCAACTATTAATCTACTTCCTATAGATTTGTCTAATCTGTTTATCTCATATAAATGGAATCATGAAATATGCAGTCTTTTGGGACTTTCTTTGGCTTAGTAAATTGTTTCCAAAGTTCACTGATATTTTAGCATGTAATGGTAGCTCATTCTTTGTTATTGCTGAGTAGCACTACATTGAAAGGATGTACATTTTGTTGTTTTTCATTCACCAAGCTTATGGTGAATTGTTTCTACTTTGGGCCCTTGTAAATACTGCTACTGTGGATATTTATAAATAAGATTTTGTGTATATATGTTTTCATTTGTTTGGGGATGTATGTAGAAATGAATGTATCTAGTAATTCTATGTTTAATATTTTAAGAAACTGGTAAATCTTTCTCCAAAGAAGATGCACCATTTTACATTCTCATAGGCAACATGAACTATCCTATTTCCCCACATCCTTACCACCACTTGTTAAGTGTCTTTTTTATGGCTCTGCTTATCTTTTTGAACATATGGGAAATAGTTATATTTGTGTTAATATCCTTTTCTGCTGATTCTAACATTTCAATTTTGATTAGTAGCTAATTTTTCGCCTCATTGGAGTGTTTCTTGTAAGCAAGCTTGGCAATTTTTAACTGAATGACACTGTAAAGTGTACTTGATTGATTGTTGGAGATTTCTAATCTCTATTAATACTTATGTTTGGTCTGTCACAAATTTAAGTGTTTGGCAGTATGATCCGTTTGGGTATGCTTTTTAAGTTGCTAGGTGGTACTAAAGCAGTAATCAAAGCATTTGGGAAGCTGAGACTGGAGGATCTGGGTTCGCGCTGGCCTCAGCTGCTTAGTGAGGACCTCAGGAACTTAGTGAGACTCTACTTCAAAATAAAGAATTAAAAAAAAAAAAAAAAAGGGCTGGGGCTGTAGCTCGGAGGTAGAGTGCTCTCAGGTTCCATCCCCAGTACCGCAAAAAAAAAAAAAAAATAATAATAATAAAAATAAATAAATAAATAAATAAATAAATAAAATAAAGCAGTAATCAATCTGGGAGCAATTTTTGCCACTACTAGAACAAGACTCATATGTATATTCTGCCCAATGCCCAGTCAATTACCGTTTTCCACCCGGACTAGTGGAAAGAGTCACTATTTCTGACCCTCTGTGACCTCCCGGCATCTTTTTTTTTTTTCAGTACTGGGGGTTGAACTCAGGGGCATTCTATCTCTGAGCTATCGCCCCCGCCCTATTTTTTTTTATTCTTTATTTTGAAACCGAGTTTCAAAATAAATCAGCCTCCGGAATGCTGGGATTACAAGCGTGCGCCACCACGCCCGGCTACCTCCCGGCATCTTTAAAGCCTTTTTGAGAAGTTTCTTCAGACATTCTACTCAGTGTTCTGTTGAATATTCAAGAAAACTGAATATTCAAAACTCCAAATTCCCTTTCTGAGCAGTTTTCTCCTTTCACCAATACTCGGCAGAAAACATTACCTCCCCGTAATTTCAGCTTTATTTTGTCAACATAGATAATCCTCTGGCCTCTGCGTGGGTTCTCTCTTTGCATTGCAATATTCGAAAATCTTTAAAAGCAGTATAATTTTCGAGCTAAAAGCATTTGTTCCTAGTAACTCATAGATCAATAATCTTTACCGTCTCGGAAGTCAGCTCCACTACTACTGCAGTTGTATATTTTTTAAATAAAGTGTGAAAGCAGTTTCCCTTAAATTGAAAAAAAAAAAAACAAAAACTTAAGCCAATGATTTTTCCGTTTTCCTCCTAGATTGAAAGAAATCAGAAAGCAAAGCGCGCACAGCAGAATCCTTACGCTACTTCCGGTCTCGGCGCCACCAATTGCGCAGGCGCAGAACCCTTTTGCACCCGGGCGCCGCCCGCACCAAGAGCTGGGCGCGAATCCGCACCAGCCAATTAGAACGCACGATGTTCCGTAATTCCGCCCACTGACCCAGCAGCCAATCGCCTGCCCTGGTGCGCTGTAATCAGTGAATCCAAAAGTGAGGGTAGCTGAACGCTACGCGGTCATGGAGGCCCCGGAAACCCAAGCGGAGGCTGATGTATTCGAGTAAGTTTCCCCTGCCAGGGGCAGCTGGGAGCCGGTGGTGGCGGATCTTGCAGGCCCCGCATACAATGGTTGGTTGTTTCGTCCCCGAGAAGCTACCGGGGTTCGACCCCGCTATAAATTGGTCCTGACTCCAAACTCCCGTCTTAGGTCCTGAGGTGCTTCACTCACCCAGAGGTGTGTCCTAAAAGAGCACGGGCTCTGTCCCTGTCTGTCCTCCACGTCCCTTCGCGCCTGTTACTATTTTAACTGGAGAGTTTTCGCTCCGTACAGACATTCCAGAAGGGATCTTTCATTTGTCTCTCTTAACACAGCCCTTTTTAGTGGGTTATTTTATCCCCATTTCTGTCGCCCTAGTGGACTGCTGCAGACCCTAACAAGGAAAATCCTGGAGACCCAAGACTGGGAAGGACATCTGCCCCTTGTTGTGAGTCCTCCCTCTGGTTTCCTGAGATCCTGCCTCAAGGCGTGTGCTTCCTGCTAGGAGGGCTCCCGAGGCCCATCAGAGCTTTGTCCTTATTATTCCCATCTCTTGCATTTCTTCCTGATTGCCTTGGATCCCTGCTTATTTTTTTTTTTTTTTTTAATAACACTTAATTAGCATGTTTACCATACAAGCACCAGTGCTGATCACAGGCTCTAGAACTTTCAGGCCCTTGTATAGATTTTAGACAGTGAGACACTCAGAATTGATACACTCATCTACATATGTGCATGTGTATAAGTACTCTGGAACTAGCACCCCAGGCAACTGCAATCTCCCCTGTTTCCTTGCTTCCCCAGTGCCCTGGCTGAGGTAGCAGACGTTGTGGAACCTGTAGGCCTGCAGGAAGAGGCAGAGCTGCCAGCCCGAATCCTGGCTGAGTTTGTCAGGGTATGTACAAGATGGGAACCACATTTTTAGAAGCCAGGGTCTGGTCCAGGGGCCTCCTGTGGCCAACACTGATGAAGAGCAAAGTGAGAAGCAATCTAGTTGACCTAAAGTGCAAGGAGCTAAGGCGATTCTCTGCTTCTACCCTCCCTCTGAACAGAACTCCCGGAAGAAAGACAAACTGCTCTGCAGCCAACTTCAGGTAGTAGACTTCTTACAGAATTTTCTGGTTCAGGAGGACATTGCCCATGGCCTAGACCCCTTGGCCTCTGAAGATACCAGTCGTAAGTAGGCATGGGATTGGGGTTGGGGCTGGCCTGAGTGGGCAAGGAGGGAGGATGTGAAAAGACTGCCCTCTGACTAATGGGAAGACAGGCCCACTATTGCAGGTAAGCAGGCTATAGACCCACCTCACTCATACTTTTGTTCCTAATGGCTCATAGGACAGAAGGCAATTGCAGCCAAGGAGCAATGGAAAGAGCTGAAGGCCACCTACCAAGAGCATGTGGAGGCCATAAGAAGTGCCCTGGTCCAGGCCCTGCCCCAGGTGGAGGAGACACAACAGAAGTACATGCAGCTCCGGGAGGCCTTTGAGCAGCTCCAGGTCAAGGTACACCTAGGAAACTTGAATTGAGGGAGGAAAGGGCAAGAAAAGGGAAAGAATGAGTAAGCTGGGTTGGACCCTCTGGCTAGCTCCAAAATTTAATCATTTTCTCCATATCTATCCCTCTCTTGCATGTTTGCAGAAACAAGCAGCCATGGAGAAATTCAGAGCAGCCCAGAAGCAGTGGCAGCTTCAACAGGTGGGTTCTTCCTTTTCTCTAGGCTCTTGCTCCTACTTGAAGTGGTTGGATTCTCTTTCCATCAGTTAGTTCAAGCCTCAAGTTGGGCCTAGATTAAGGGGGTTGAATGTTCTAAGTCTTCAGCGTTTGATGAGCCATGTCTGCACCCTCATTCTTGTCAGGAGAAACAACTGCAAAGTCTGGCGGATGTTTCTGCAAAGGTGAAAGCACGTCGGATAGGAACTCAGCATAAGCTTGAGCAGCTGTATCTGGAAGTTGGAACCCTGAAACAGCAGGCAGAACAGGAACAGGATAAGCTGCAGAGGTGAGACTGGGAACTTGGGCTGAAGACGCAGGTGGCCCAAGTGAGATCTCATTTCTTCACACCTACTTCCTTTCAGGCACCAGACCTTCCTCCAGCTGCTGTACAACCTGCAGGGTAAGCCCCTGGACCCTGAGGCTGAGGGCAGAGCTACCAAAGAAGTTACCCCTCCACCTGGATCTCCTTAAGGGTAAGCAGCTGACCCAGTTCCAGGAGTAGGGCAGAACACATGGGACATTGTGGTGTGAAACTGTGGTTTGTCTTCCAAAGTGAGTGAGATGTGGGACAGCTAGGCAGTCAGGTGGAGAGAGATTCTTGGGACTTGATCTTACCCACTGCCCAGACTCCAAGGCCAGAAGTTCACAACCTCTTGTAGACAAGAGCAGCATAATAGAGCCCAACTCAGACTTTGGTATCCCTGAACTGCGGATGTGGAAGGAGAGAGAACCTGTGCTCTGCCTTTTTGCATCAGAGTTCTGCTGTCCATTGAAGGTATGGGAAGTGGGAAAAAACAAAATGCGTATGTTGTGATTGGAGATGGACATTTCATCTCCATGCCTCGCTCACCAGCACTAACCCAGCAGGGTAGACTCTTGAGTTTTTGAGTACACAGTGATTTTTGACCATGACTCCCGTGGGGGCAGTATTGGGAATCTGATAATTAAAAGGCCTGACTCTGTTAATCTGTTTGTTCATCTTCATGTGCTTGTAGAAAGAACTACAGACACTTAAAAGGCCAATAACACGACAGGAGCTGGAATTGGTGTGAACAGAGATGGTACAGATGGCCAGGGGCTTCGGGTTGCTTTCCCAAACCTATATGAGGCAAACATGTTGAACTTAATTCAAGGAGGAGAATGCTTTCTGCAGGTGGTTAGATGTGGGAAGATAATTTTCTTCACTCACCCAAATATTTACTCTTTGCTGTCAACTGGAGGAGGTACAATAATGAGACTGTTATGTTCTTGATTTCTTTTTGTGCTTTATCTAATACTTCACTTGATCATTCATTTTACATGTTCATTCATTTTATTACATCTGAAGATTGGCTTTTGTGATCCACTACTGTATATTTGCTTCATTGACTTACTGTGCTACATTCCTTCCCTTCTGATTGTGGGTGAAGTACTATTTTTATAATTTTTTCTTTATCACATGATAACCACCTGTATTTGTTATCTCAATAAACATTTAAGGTTATGTTTCTTGACTTCCTCTAATTAATGTTTGATGTGGGAAAATAATTTTTATCTTAGGATTTTGTGTAATATTTTCTATGTATTTGCTTATGTATGTTATTGTTTTCAGTTTATATCTTTGTAATAGTTACTTAGTTTTTTGGTGATCCTAGTATTATCTTCTGAAAGAGGTTTATTCAAATCTCCAACTATGATAGTGGTTTATTTTTCTTCTGAACTAAACCTTTACTCTTGTGTGGTTACCTTCTTTATCTTTAGACTAGTGTTTTAAGATTTGAAATCTAATACTTTTAGTATCAATATATCTTAGCCAGCTCTTTTTTACTTACCCTTTGGGTGGTTTGTCTTTCCCTTGAATTACAACCTTTTCTGAGTTTCAGCCTTATAGGTGTGTCTTGTATGTAGCATTTAAAAGGCCATTTTAAAAATATCAGCTGTCATAATATTTGTCTTAAATATATTTAAATTTATGTCAAATATTTTTTTAATCCTTTTCTTGGTTTTATTCTTTCATATTTTTGTTTTTATTCTTTTTCCCTTTTTCTTATTTAGAAGTTCTCTGCTAGTATAACTTTCATAGTTAACAAAGTCTAAAGTTTAAATAATATTGATCCTCTTCTTGAACAAATGAAACCTAGAAGACATTACCATTAATGGATCATCAAAATCTTAACTAATATCTTTGCCTAGTTTATTTTTTCTAGTCTGTTTATGTCTTCATGATGTAGACTTTTTTATTAAGATTTTTTTCAGTCAGTGCTTCATTTATATTTACTCATTTATTTGCCACTTTGTCTACCTTGCTTTTTAGAGCTTTCCTGTGAAATAATCTCAGCATCTAAAATGTCTCAAAATTTCCTTTAGGTTCTGTAAGCTGCATAATACTTGTTTTTTTTAGTATGAAAATTTTTTATTTCATCCCCATTCTTGAAAAATACTTTCATTATGTAGAAAATTATTTATAGACAGGTATTTTCACTTAATACATTGAAAGTATTTTCCCACAGTTACCGGTCTTTCTTTTTTTTTTTTAATTGGTTGTGTTATAATCATACATCATGATGAAGTTCAGAGTGATAGAGATACATGTACGCCTTCCGCCTTCCCTTAACTCCTACCCTGCATCCTCTCCCTCCCCATGCACAGTATTGAGATTGGCACTGATACATTTGTGTATGTACATCTGGTCGGTTAAAAATGTTTTCTTCATCCAGTCTGCTGCCCCTCAACAACCTCCCTCCCTTCCTTAGGTCCTTCCGTCACTAAACTAGGGTTTCTCTTCCATGACTAGTGTATCTCTTATTTTCCCCAGATTCCACATATGAGGGAAAACATCTGACCTTTCATTTTTTTGTGACTGACTAATCTCAACATAATATTCTTTAGTTCCATCTATTTTCCTGCAATGAATTTCACTTTTGCTGATGAAAAAATCAGATGCCAGTTTAAAAGCTCTATTATATTTTTTCTTACTCATTGGCTGCTTACAAAACCCTCTATCTTTGGTGCTCTGTGGTTTTACTGTGTTAGGAAATTTGAGATCAGCTCTTCCTTGCCATTGCCATTAATTGGGCTATGTAAATCTTTTTTTTTGCGGTCCTGGGGATTGAACTCAGGGGCATTCCACCTCCGAGCTATACCCCCAGCCCTATTTTTTATTCTTTATTTTGAAACAGGGTCTCACTAAGTTGCAGAGTGCCTCACTAGGTAGCTGAGGCTGGCCTCGAACCCAGATCCTCTGGTCTCAGGCTCCCGAATGCTGGGATTACAAGTGTGCGCCACCACGCCTGGCTTGGGCTATCTAAATCTTTAATTGCCAGTCTTTCAGCAGTTCTACAGTAGTTTCTTTAAATATTTATCATACCTTTCTTAGCTCATATTACCTTACAAAGACCCAATTAGATTTTCTAACTATTTTCTTTATGTTGTAGAAACTTTATTTTGTTTTTCTTTCTTTCTAGTTTCCTTAAATCTGTATTGTTGAGTGTAGCTAGTCTATTGTTTAGTCATCAATTTCTTAATTTTCTTTTTTTAATTTCAGTTATATTAGACCCAAGTGTCCTTCCCATCCCTCTTTGAATTTTTTTAGTTTTGCCTCCCTCAAGGCTTACATTTTGAGCTTATCTTTTATTTGAAACATAATTTATGTAGTTATTTTGTCCTTTTTGGAAATGTTCATAATCAACTTTTTTTTAAGTGTCTTTTATAGTTATGCGATTTTGTGAAGTAAATATGCTTTGTTATCATCTGGATAATTTCAGCAAAGCTAATTCCATTCTTTCTTTCTTTCTTTCTTTTTCAGTACTGGGGATTGAACCCAGAGGCATTCTACCTCCAAGCTATACCCCCAGGCCTATTTTTTATTCTTTTTTTTGAAACAGGGTCTCACTAAGTTGTGGAGGGCCTCACTAAGTAGCTGAGGCTGGCCACCACGAACCTGGATCCTTTGGTCTCAGCCTCCCAAATCCTGGGATTGCAAGTGTGCACCACCATGCCAAACTCTCTCATTCTATTTTTACAACATCAAAAATTATTATACTAAGGCTTCCCTTTCAATATTCTATTCTGCCTATTAGTAATCTAATAATGTATTTTTCTGCTTTTCTTTGTTTTTTATAGTACTAAACTTTACTTTTTATAGAAGTAGTAAACAATGATTTAATGTCCTCTGAAAATAAATGTCTTTTCTTCCCTATGTCACTAGTACATATTTATGTAAAAGTAGGCTTGTATATTTTATTGATGTATTGCTATTTTTATGAACTTATTCTTCTAAAGGAGAGTAAACAAATATTAGTCATAGCATATAAGCCATTTCAGCTAACCAAAGATGGATTAACTAGTTTCACACAGTGTTAATTTTTCCTCCATTTTAGGGCCTTTCTGAAGTTAATATGTCTTATTCCTATCTTGTAGCAGTTATGCAGCTTGATTTAAAATGTTTGTCTCCTCTTTGAGCCTCTTTATGTCTTTGTTTTATACATAAGTTTTGAAATGCTGGTGGAGTATGAAATTAAATAAACTGATTTCATTATTATTCCCAGCCTTTAAATGACCCTTTTTATACTTAGAATATTATACTCTGAAAAATTTAGCATTTGGATATATAATCCATTAAATATGCTTCACTAAAACACTTTGCTCTGGAAACCCGCAGTAAGTCTAGGTGTTAATTCTGGAATAAACATATTTTCTATTTTGAGGTGTTTTTAAACTTATATTTGAGCAGTATAAATTCTTCAACATGTGTTGTTATATTGAATATTTTATAACTGTTAACAGTTACAAAAAATAAAAAATTTTAATTTTCATGGAGCTTTACAATATATGAAGATTAGATTTTGGAAACCTATGCATTTCTACATCTTAAATTGTCAGATGGACTTTATATTTTTTATATTAAATTTTGAACCTTATAACTAACTAATCACTCAATTTATGTTTTATGTGTGTATTTGAGAGAAAATACTTTTATTTAAGAAGAGAGGCCAATCTATAGTCTCCATATTTGTAGAATTTGGATTGGAGTACTTTGAAATAATCTATTTACTGATATATAGCAATGTCTCTGGTTGTTTCATTTGGTTACTACTTAGAGACTGCTAAGGAAGAGCCCACTTAAAAATAGGCAATTGAACTGAATAGACACTTCTCAAAAAAAAAAGAAAAAGGCTAATAAATATATTCAAGTGTTCAACATCGTCAGCAATCAGGGAAATGCATATCAAAGCTACACTGAGATTCCATCTAACTCCAGTTAGAATGGCAGTCATCAAGAACAATAATAAATGCTTACAAGGATCTGGGGAAATAGGAGCTCATACACTGTTGGTGAGAGTGTGAATTAGTACAACCGTATTGGAAATCAGTATGGAGGTTCCTCAGAAGCCTAAGGATAGAACCACTATATGTACCAGCTATACCACTCCTCAGCATCTTTCCTGAAGAAGTAAATATCAGAATACTCTAGTGATAAATGCATATCTGTGTTTATGGTAGCACAATTCACAATAGTCAAATTATGGAACCAACTTAGATGTTTGTCAGCATATGAGTGGATAACAAACGTACATATACATAATGGAATTTTACTCGTTCATAAAGTACAAAATTACATCATTTGCAAAAAAGTGGATGGAACTAGAGAATTTTATGCTAAGTGACATCAGCCAGTCTCAGAAAGTAAAAAGTTGAATGTTTTCACTCCATGTGGAAGTTAGGACAGGAAACACAGGAGACTTTAGTTAAATGAGAGAGACTAGTAGAACAATGGAAGGAGGTTTGGTGTTGCAGGTGAGGAGGAGAGGAAGGCCTAAAGTAAACTGTATCTCTATATGAAGATAGCACTGCCAATCTCACTAACACATACAGGGAAGGTGGATGAGGTGGAATCTGGAGGGAATCACACCAAGTGCTGTGTGTATATATGTAACAGTAAAATTCAGTATGATTTATAGTTACAGTATACTAATAAATGTATATTTAAAAAACTTATTTAGCATGACTGCAGTGCCTAACTTTCCAGTGTGCTGTTTTCAAAATGAGAAAAAATAAAGCTAAAGAAATAAAATAGTAAGCCAGGTGTGGTGGCGCACGCTTGTAATCCCAGCATTTGGGAGGCTGAGACCGGAGGATCCGGGTTCCTGGCCAGCCTCAGCTACTAGTGAGGCATTCTGCAACTTAGTGAGACCCTGTTTCAAAATAAAGAATAAAAAAAAAAAAAAAAAAAAATAGGGCTGGGAATGTAGCTCGGAGGGAGGTAAAATGCCCCTGAGTTCAATCCCCAGTACCGCAAAAAAAACCCCAAAATAGTAAATTCAATATTAGAATTCAACCATTAAAATTATATATATATGTGTGTGTGTGTGTGTATATATACTATATATATACATATATGTACATATACATATATATATATATATATATGGTGTCTGTATACACACACAAAATTTGCAGGGAGAAGTGCTGGGGGTATAGGTCAATGTTGGAGTACTTCCCAAGCATGTGCAAGGACCTGTGTTCAATCTCCAGCATGAAAAATGCAGGTAGAATGAAAGTAGGGGACATGAGAGTGACTCCTTGATGAGTATTGGGCTTCTTTTATCAGATGTAGATTCTGTTCTTATTTCTCTGCAAATTTCTATACAGGAACATAGGTATATTTGCATCTACAGATGAGTGTATGCCAGTGCTTTCATACCAGAAAAGTGTTTAGTAAATACTCTGGATAATATTAAGGGAAGATTTCCCAAAGAGCTGCCTTTTGAACTCAATTTCAAATATGAAATTACCCACAGGCAGATTTTATCATATCTTTATGGTGAACATAAGGTCTGAAAAAACAAAGACAGTAGTCCTGCCTTCTCCAAATTTAAATATGGAGATAAGAAACATGTATTTGAAAAGTTAATCCTAACAAAAAGTAATGTTGGCTATTGTTAAAGATTAAGAAGAATGTGATGTAATGACAGAACCAGAGATGATTGTGTTTACTAGGCAGAAGAGGCATTGTGAATGAAGTACCAGAAGTGAGAGACTGGTGCAGTCAGGAGTGTAAATGGCCAAGCAGAGCTATAGCAGAAGATAGTTACAAGGAGATACAAGGAAGGACGTGAAGTGTTGGTGTTCACAGGGCTTTTTACCTTTATGCTGGTGGCTACAGAGAGTAAAAAAAAAAGGCCTTCAACCCAGAAGCCATGAAAAAAAAATTAAGTACACTTTAATTTTTTGGAATAAAACTCAGGGAATCCATACCATTGGGAAACACATCTATGAGTTTTTGGCAGAAAACATGTTTGGAAGCAGTACAAATGCATCCATCCTTATTGCTTCTTATTGGGACTTGTTATAAATGGCAGCAGCTAAAGAGCTGAAATCCATTTAGACTATTAAGTATTGTGTTAAAGCAAAGATGGAGTGGCACCAGGACTTCTATTTTGGAATGTTGCTACTTAAAAGTAGGTATAATACTGTGATTGTAATTATGAATTAATGCATATTATACCCACTAAAATAATTCAGTGCTACTAGTATTCCTGGATGGTGACAGTTACCATTCAAAGCAAATGCACACCTACTAGAAAATAATGAACCACCTATCCCGCAGCTCAATACTTTTTGATTAATAGTCATTGAGGCCTCATGATTTTCTGAGAACATTGGAAAGCATCTTCAGCAGTGCAAAACCTCATTGTGCCTAAGTAATATTCTACTTATCAAATTTTTAGGAACTAACAATTGAAAATAGGAAGGAAAAAACTGATGTAAACTGGTCTATTAATTAAGAGTGATCTATTTCAACATAAATTAGTAAAAAGCATATGATGTGCCAACAACACTATGACACTATGGCTCCCATAACACTTATATTCAACAGTATTTATAGATGCCTGGAATTTAAAGGTAAGAGGTACCTATAGCAATGGAGAATTCTAATTCTTTTGAGAAAGTCATAGTAAAATTTTTATTTGATTCAAGTAATGTTTGATTGGTTTTCTCTTTTGCCTCATTCACTCCTATCAGTCTCCATCAGGAATTTTTAGGAACTTATTTCCTAACTAAATTCAACTTTATTGGTGCGGTGAGCATGGTAATTGAGAAAGGAGTGGGAAAAAATTACAACAAAAAAGGAGTGATAAATACTCAGTTAATTCTAATAATCATAAATTATATATCTTTTGTATTGGGAAAAACTAAAAGCATGGGTTTTATATACCTAAAGGCATAACTTTTATATCTAATTAAATGGTTTGGCCCTTTGCATTACATTTGTGTATTTCTGGGAAATTAATGCCCAATAAGTAGGGTGCCATTTTTGGGAAATATCTATGTTAAATGGCTATTTCATAACAGTATTTTCTGTTAAAAATGTTACATTTAACTTTAGAAGTTGATTGATGTGTTTTGGTTTTTCTAACTAGTTTTCTATTATACACAGTAAAGTCAGGCATCTTCTCTCTTCATAACTTATTTTGCTTTATTTGTAATGGAGTCATTTCAATCATGAAGACACCTGGACCCTGCAGGAATCTCATCTAACTTTGTTGCAATACTGATTGCTATCAACAGTTTGCTGTATTTCTACCTGAGTTTCCTGTTTATCTGCAAAGATGATAAATGACATCCTGGTTCATTTTTAAATTTGCATCAGGAGCAGCATTCACATTTAGTGCACTCAGAATTCAAGAGATGTTTGCTGATTGGATGTTTGTCTAAGTCTGACAACAATAAAGTTTTGTGAGAACATGTATTTGTTTTCAATCTCCATTGAAGCCTATATAATACTTCCTAATAGTTTATATATGTACTTATGTATGTAACTTATAATTGATGTAAACAAATGGAAAAATTAAACATCTAATACTTCCTTCAACATCATTGTCTTCAGAGACATACATATGATTGGCAGGGAATCTGGATGAAGTAGCCCCATTCTTGTTAGTAATCCTCTGAATTTTCCATAAAGTTTCGTATTTTAGTCCTCAGTCCCTTCATTTGCAATTTCTTTAACCTTTGAACAAATTTAAATTAACATATAATATGCCTCTTGGATTAGACAGATTCCTGGTTGCTTGATTGTTTAATGATTGTTTTTGTCGAACAGCTCATATCTGGGAAAACAAACTGAAAACTGATCTTGCCAATTCTCTATTTATTTATCTCTATTTATTTAGCTTGTGTTATTCTAAGTACATCTGGCATGAGAATAATCCTTTGAAGGTAACCAGAGGCTCTGTGAACATTTCCCTTCATGAAACCACCCTTCAGAAATCCACTAAAAATTTATGGACTAATCCCATGAAGTTCTGAGAGAAGCAAGTTAACCACAAACAATTTGAGTGTCCTTTGATCACAGACATCTGAATATCTGTGCCGGTTTTAAAATTGTAGTTTAGATGAAAGGTTTCCGCAATATCATTGTGCCAAATCCTGATTGGCTTTGATCCGCATAGGTGTAAATTGTTCTATCTGAAAGGATGTCACTGATGGGTCACTCTCAGGCCTACTGCCATGGCATATAGTCACAGTTAATCCTGTCTCTTGTAATGACATGGATGAAAGACAACTTCACACCCTGCTCTGTTAACCCATTCAACCTCTACTGTTAGACATCTTTCATATAAAATAGCTTTGCTCTACCTACTAAAATATGTTACAGTCAACATAAACTACAGAAGTATGCAAGGGGTGTGTCTTTCTGACTCCATATATGATAGTTGATCTAGAAAATACTATAGAAATGGTAGTATATAATATAAACCTTTGTGAGAGTCTATTTCTCAGGGAATTATTTAAATATATTCTAAGAAAAATAAACAGAAAAATTGTTAAGGTAAGATACATAATATAAAGGTTTCCAGGATCAGCAAGTGCTAATGTGGCTGAAAAGAAACATGTATTATATGTAATTGCACAGCTTAGGGAATAGTAGATTGACCTCAGACGCTTAGTTGGACAAATTATAGTAAATGACATCCTAAGAAGTTTGAAGACTAGAGACAAAGCCAAATATATCTAAAAACTAGTTATGCTTTTATCTGCTTATCTTAATACTAATTTGTTGCCCATTTTTATTGTCTTCAATGAAAAGAGCAGATTTTTGTCAGTCCTAAACAGGTTAATAGTTCATGGATATTGAGCCCTTTTGTGCTTTCAGGCATTAAGTAATTAAATATCACTTATAGGCAGAATAACTGATGATGTGACTCTTTGCCTAAGGGGGGGGGGGGAACTGAAGCGATTGCTGTGACTATCAAATTTAAGGAATTAAGTTCAAAGTTTCTTTTTATAGGTCACAATCACCACCTCATTTGTTTATAATTTTTTCAATAAGGTCCCTATAATAAAATGTGTTATCTCAAAAGAGAGTGTCACTAAGCTTTTACTTCTTAAAATTAAATGTTAACAGTCACTAGTGGTGGTTTTTAAAGTGCAGAATTCAGTATATTTCTCTGGGAGATTGTAATTTCCTATTTGTTTAGACTTTGAAAATTTATCAAAAGTCTTTGAATTCTGATATAGTAGATTTGGGGACTATTTTGTGAGAAACACTATTTTGCACTATAATAAGGCTATGGAATGGTAGATATGTACGTTTTGAAAAGTATCAGGATCCAGAAAGAAGTTCGGGAGTTCAGAGTACTGGCATCCTAGGAAGAGTTGAGTGTGCTAAAATGATGGAAACACCAGGTTCTGGCAGGAGTCTGAGGTTAAAGATGCACTTCCTGTCGGAGAAAGAGGATGCTGAAAAGACACTAATGAGAAAGTGGGAACAAACCTTTGCTCTAGAGTGTTTTGACAAAGCAATGTTTTTTGCTTAAGCTCATGCACACACATGCACATGCGTGCATGCACATACACACTTACCTGGAAAGAAGATGAAATTGGATGAGTATAAAAAGTTTTTGTTGCCGGGCGTGGTGGCGCACGCTTGTAATCCCAGCATTCGGGAGGCTGAGACCGGAGGATCCGGGTTCGCGGCCAGCCTCAGCTACTTAGTGAGGCACTCCGCAACTTAGTGAGACTCGGTTTCAAAATAAAGAATAAAAAATGGGGCTGGGGGTATAGCTCGGAGGTAGAATGCCCCTGAGTTCAATCCCCAGTACCGGCAAAAAAAACCAAAAAAAAAAAAAAAAAAAAAAAAAGTTTTTGTTGTTATAGGAAATAAGTACTGGAAATGGAACTCCTTACCTATGAAGAGACAAATGGTTCAAGTCACTGGTTGTTGATGAAACTCTCAGAGCTCAGCTACATTCATTCCCCTTCTTGGAGTATAGTCACATAGCTGGATTAGAGCCAAGAGGGAGTGAGCAGAAATTATAGAAACCACCTGCAAGTCTGGCCCCATTCCTTTTCTCTGCTGGTTAAATGAAGAGGACGTTGAGTGCTGTGAGGAAGGTAGTCTCCAACTGAAAGGAGCTCAGGGCCTTGTGTTTTGAAAGAAAATAGCCTGAGTAAGGATATTTGTGTTGGACTACTCAGTGAGAGGGGAAGAACCCAAAAGTTTTCTATTATATGAAGCCACTGAAAGAGGTTTTTGTATCAGATTTGTTAAACTTTCTGGTTTCCTGAAGCACATACATTTGGAAAACCTTAACTTTGGTAATAATAAGCATTTGTTGAATTGTAAAACAAACAAACAAAAATACTTCTTGAAGTATTAGATCTCCAGTTAAACAAAATAAGTAAGTAAATATTTAAGAAACTGTAAGCCTCAAGTGGAGTTTTGGTCAAAGGCACAGAATAATTGCTTTAAATTCTCTATTTTGTAAGTCAAAAATGTGAAAATGTGCCACATGTAGTGCATTACTATTTCTTCATGCTCTTCTATGCTTCAGCCTCAAGCCATATCTGAGTGAGGAAATTGTTGCTGAGCAATTTATAGCTTAAAATATATGTCATAAAATACCCCTGTATTCCCAGGTATATCAGGCAGTTGAATCCTTTTTGCTTCACACTTAGAAAGATGCCCAAAGTTTATAAACCCTCTTACCAGGAGTTTTAGTGAATAGTGAATTCTTCCTCTACAGATCCCTGAAAGAGATAACAATTTTGAGTAGTGAGTTTATAATATGTTCAACATCAACCTATAAATCATAAAAACTGCTAAACATCATTTTTGAGTTTCAAACTTTTTTTGTATCCTAGCTTCTTTTTTTTCTTTTGGCTACTCAGTTGCTGCATTTACTTTGTTTTGAGTCCTATATGCACATTCATATTTGTGCTCCTCTTTTTACTTTTAATATCTCTTGAATGGCTTTAATGCTTATATGTCAGTCTCCCAACTAGAGCCATTTAAAAAAGGTGAATGAACCACTATCATAAATGATTCTCAAAATCTGCTTTTATTTGTTTTTTCAAGGCACATTGCTTGTAATACAAAAGACACAAATACAATGAAGGAACACATACCCCATTAACACCAACAATGCTCTTAACATATGCTTATTGAATGGGATGGGGGTTTCATAAAGTTCACTACTGGAAAAAAAATAATGCAGTCTCATCATAGTCAATATTCTTATACAGTCTATTTGTGAAATGAATGTTAATAATGCTTCAAACAGTTTAAACCTGAAATTTGATACCACACCTTTATGCTTTTGTACATAGTCTTCAGTTAAGATTATCTACAATTTTTGCAACCATTCAAAGAACAAACCATTAAAACCATATTGATTTAAGCCTCCATCAAATAAAATAGAGCCCTAAGCTAAATGATTAAATGCCCCGGCCAGCGGGGGTTGAGGACGGGAGACCGAGGTGGCTTAACCTAAAGGAATGAATCAAACAAGAGACGCGAAAGAATGGAGGCAAGACAGGATTCTGATCAAGCCTCAATTTTTATTAAAGAAAGGCTGCTTAAGTAGCTAGAGGTGAGGGGTGGGGTCAGGGAGGTCAGGTAAGCTTATGTGGGCTTGCAGGATTGGTCAAGGCTGACCGAGTCCTTATCAGGTAAAGGCCTCAGCGGGATAACAGATAGAACAGATAGAACAGATAGTCATTGTGGCTGTTGAGGGGAATTCCCCCAAAGTGTGAATTCCAGCTCTGACCAGCCTTCTGGCCCCCGACATCTCCTCCCTTTTTGTTTTATAGGGAGTGGGCTTTGATCGACCGGGGGAGACATTGACCTGGTTCCTCCCGTGGGCTATACCCACTCTGTATGGCTCTCGACATCTTTTTTGGGAGGAGAGGCAGAGCCAAGTTGTTTTTGTGGTACTGGGGATTGAACTCAGAGGCATTCTACCTCCGAGCTATACCCCCAGCCCCAGTATTAGGTGATGTCAACCTCTATGCAAACCAGGTATACTCCCAGAGAAATCTGGAGGAGGTCAATTGGGACCTTTCTCGTGCGATGCTTTGCTCTGCACCCGGTCCGATGCCCATACCTGGAAGCATCTCTCCGGCTGAGATGCTGTCCCTGTGGGGAGGGAGCGAGCTTGGGGGCTTTTAGGCTCCTGATAGCCAGAGTCCCATCTATCCATCATTTCCAGGCGCTGGTAATGTACCTGGATGGGTTTGGCCAAGGCAGAGTCTATCTGGGATCTTAGGAAGGTTGTTAGTTTTTTAAAGATCCATGGGCCAAATGTGAGAATTAGGAGAAGGCTTATAAGGGGTCGTTGTCCCTGTCTAGC
>PVLC010008917.1:0-56248 GCA_004027655.1 Graphiurus murinus
GTACTGGGGATTGAACTCAGGGGCATTCTACCTCCGAGCTACACCCCCAGCCCTATTTTGTATTCTTTATTTTGAAACCGGGTCTCGCTAAATTGCGGAATGCCTCACTAGGTAGCTGAGGCTGGCCGCGAACCCGGATCCTCCGGTCTCAGCCTCCCGAATGCTGGGATTACAAGCGTGCGCCACCACGCCCGGCTCTGTTTCCAGGTTTTTTAAGAGGTAATTTTTTTTTTTTTTGTCTTTGCCTTGGCCTGTAGAATCTTCTTTAGTTGTTCCAGATCCTACTATTGGAGGCTCAGCTCGCACCTTGTCTTTCTAAGGGTCTTTGCAGACGTATTCCCATCTATCAACTCTGGGACTAAAGCAAGAAACTCAGGATTTTTAAACGATTCTTCTTTTTCAATTTTCCTCCAAATGCAATCAATTGTCAAGTCCTGTTAATGTTATCTCAGATCTCTCAAACCTCTGTACTTCTTACCACCTTTCCTGGGCCAATAGGACCACTATAATGTCTCACCTTCAATCTGTTATTTTCTTCCTATTTTCTCCCTATCTACAGAGTTGGCCTTCTTCCAATTTCCCAAACTGTTTTCTAGGTGATATTGCCGGAACACAATCTCATGGTGCATCGTTCCCTTGTAAAATTTCTTCAATCATTGACCACTTGATTTAGACTTCAAAAGAACAAATTCCTTAGCACACATTCGAGGTCGTTCCTGTCCAGTCCCCTCCGCTCCCACCTAGCCTGGGCTCTTATCACTACTCTCTTGAACTCTGCTCTCTGGGAACTGCTTGCATTCTTCACTCAAAAGACTCCATTTTCCATTCCAGTGGAGCAAAGCCATCAGTCATGGAATTATGGGGAGGCTACGTATGACAGAGATCCCTAGGGGTGTGTAATGGAAAGTATGATGCAAAATACATTCAAGTTAAAGCATTGCCCTTTATTCTAAGATGATTTCCTTTTCTCTGGTTTTGGTCTTAAATTATCCTTTCCTTAAAAATTGGTGAAAGTAATTTCTTACTGTTTTGTTTTTGTTTTTGTTTTTTTGGTACTTGTGATTGAAACTGAGTCACACTTCCAACCCTTTTAATTTACTTATTTTTTATTTTGAAATAGGGTCTCTCTAAGCTACTGAGGCTGGCCTTGAATCTGCAATCCTCCTGTTTCAGACTTTCAAGTACTGGGCTAATTGCTCGTATTTTAAATAGCCTTACTTGGTGATTTTGTATTCATTTTCTAAGTAATTTTTAAATGTGATTTTTCCATAATATTAAAGAAAAAAAAAAACACCCTGCTTGCTTCAAAGTTCTGTTTTTCTGCCTGGAAATGGCTTAACTTCTCTGTTTAGGTAACCTGTAAATTTTCAGGACTTGATTCAGAAATCTACTCTTTCTGGATTCCTTTCTGTGTTTCTAGAGCATTGGTCAAGGATGCCTCGGTGCTTAACATCCTCAGAGAGAAACAAGGAGATTGTTCTTGCTATTCCACAAGCAAAGGCTTCTTTTTTTCCCCTCCATGTATCAATTCTTACTAATTCAGTACATGATCTGATAAATTCCCATTATAATAAAAAAAATAATGATAACCTGTGGTTGGACTAGCCACAGGTTTTGGATGTGATTCCTGGTGCACTAGCCATGTGCGTGTGTCTCTAGAACTACAGAGACACCTCTGGAGAGTAGGGGGTCCATATCCCTTCACTTCTCTTTCTCTTGTAGGTTCTAGCATTGTTCTCTGCATATTCTGTTCTTGACAAATGCTTACTGAATTAAACTGAAGGTAGGGCATAAAGAAAGCACAAAATCAAGACATGGAAAAATTAAGATAACAAAAGCAAGCTACGTGGGGAAAGTCACTTCAGCCAAAAGGCCCTGGACAATTATTTAAAGTAACTGGAGTACCTTCAGGGACTCTTTTGAATGCACATATTTAATCATCTAATGTGTAAGTCAAATCTCAGATATAATTAATTCAGTGTGCTTTAACTCTTTTTCTTTTTTTTTTGGCATACTAGCTTTCATTGGATGAAGCTAAACTGTAATACACCTCCTGGCAGCCTGTAAGAAAATATCCATGTCAGTAAATGCTAAGAAGAAAGAGAAGAATTTCTGTATGCGTCCTGTGAGGAGGGCACCCTTGGTTTCAGCTAGCTGTGTATGATGTTAATGAATGTCTAAGGGAGCTCAGGGCTGTGGCTACACATTTCTTATTTCTAAGGACAACACTGCTAGATTTTACGGGAGGCAGCTGCTATTTTGAAGGTCACATGCATGAGTGCTACTGTTCCTTTTAGGAATGGGTGACAAGAGGAGGTGATTTCAGGCTTTGACACTGAACTTGAATTGCTAACATAAATGACAAATTAAATAGATCTCATATGATTTGGAAAGAACAAATCATTTTTTTTCTTTAGACTGAAAGTAAGAGCAATGAAACTAGTTTAGCTTTTTACAAGAAATCTAGTAAAGAAGAGAAACAGGAGGAATGGCCCCAGATAGAAGAAACCCAGGAGTCCTCTTAGAGAAACCTGAATATAAATTCCCTCTGAATACCACAGAGGAATATGTAATACGTAGGTCTTTGTTAAGATGATGAATCTGCTTTTTCTCTAAGGGTTATTTAACATTTTCCGTAATTTTATTATAAATGGTCCAATAAAATGCAACAATAAGTTATGTACTATATTAGGAGGACAACTCATTTATGAGTAATGTGGTAATTTGTAAAACTAATGGGCATGTTTATGAGCATACAGGGTTCTGAAGAATAAATAAAACACTTTAACAGGCAAAACTGAGGCATTTGGCATGAAGGGGACACATTCTTCTGAGAGATCTAAATGTCAAGATAGTTGCCAAACTATGGAACTGCAGCCCTTCCTAGGATCTACCCAGCTAGAGATGGAACAGCCCAGTGTCAACGAGTTGGTGTTGAACTTGGAGCCGAGGGCCTGTGTTCTCTTCCAGTACTTCCATTAATTAGTATTGGGGGGTGGGGGGGCTTGGTTCCCCATTCATGGGGCAAAATGATCAGAATACAGGCTCTAAGATTCTTTGTAACATTCACACTATCTTTAATTAAATTTAGCAATTCAGCATTCCAAGGTGAGGAATATGAATTCAACCATTTCCAATTTGTCACAGCTTTTTTTTTTTTTTCTTTTATGAAAGTGAAAGGAATCAGAGATTAGTTTCAGAAATATTAGCTTTTAACCTCATTGTAAAGTGTGCTAAACTCCGCAGGCATCTCAGCAATACACATATTTATGTTGATTTTGCTGTTTTCTTGGGGAACGCTGCTTTCGGCTGATGATTAATGTCCTAATAACTTGTTTTTTAGCGTGGCTCCCTGGAAGAAAAAGGCTGCTTTTGTGTATTCATTATGTCTACCTGTCTTTGGCAGGAGGCGGATCTGATTTGAGGATGAATATCTCACATTCGTTAATGTACACAATGGCTCCATTTATGGCTCCAATGTGGCCTTCTGTCCATGACAGAGATTCTGTTATCAGCAACCCATGAAATGCTTCTTGTTCTTTTAATGAGTTTAACATTCAGCAGAAAAGCATGGGGGAAAAAAATGATGTTTTATTCTTTTTAAGTATGCTCAATTCACTTTCCCACCCTCTCCCCCTCCGAATTATATTGATGGAAAGGCACAAGTTTGCAATGTAAAAGAGAGTGAAGCCCTTGGATTATGAAATCCTATTTGGAAAGTTTAATTTATATAAGGCTGTATTTACTTTATATACTCTGCTTTAATTTTGTTCTTACAAAGGGAAATAGAGGTGTTAGTTTCAAAACTTGCGATGGAGATACCTTGTGGAACATAAAAGGATCATATTCCCTGTTTGTTTTGATTGTTTACTTTGGCTTTTTATTTTTTAAGTGCAAAGTTTTTAAAGTCATGATATTTGGCTGTGCTTTTTATATGATGCTATATCACACTGTATCTTTTAAAAGCTAGAATTTTAGTTAGGGCCATGCGTTTTTAAAACATTTCCATTTAAAGTGTGTGTATGTGGAGGAGTGGAGATTCACTATTGGTATCTGTAGGCTGGGCATATACTTGTTGACTTATAAAAATGGAAATCAAGATAAGAATCATGCAGTCATTGTCTGATTTTTGTTTTTGTCTTTTTTTCTTAGCCCAGGGCCTGACACACAATAAAAACTCAATAATTAATTTTCGAATGAATGGCTGAGAAAGGGCTCTTCTTTCAGTCTTACAATATGAATCATTGATCCGTGGGAGTGATATTTCAGAAGTTGGGCTTTTTTTCTTTTTCAAATTGACAATACCTTTTACAATGTCCATTTGGGGAACACCAAAATCTGATAAGATACTAATAAAATGAAGTTAACGTATCTGGAGCTTTGTAACTTTTAAAATCATAATAATTATTCACGAGTATGAATTATACAAAATAATGGGTTCCTTTGTGCCATTTTCAGACATGCAATATAATGGACTTTGATCATATCCACCCTTCCTATTGCCCTCTTTTTCTTAGTTTTGCTATAGGTGTCCTTCTATTGAAACTGTCTGCCATGCTTACTCAAGTCTAGAACCAACTCTTAGAAATGGTCTTTTCCTTTAGGAAATCAGTCTGTGGCCTGGGTCCTGATGAGGGGTTGGGTGTCTGTTAATGGTTTATTGTATTTCTGACACAGTGACAATGAACTAATCTGAGAAACTGATTAATACCTGGGAGAGAGATGATTTGGCATGTCCTATGTCGGTGCACCTTTCACTAAGTCTTCTGGAGGTCAGCCTCTAGACCTCCATGGCAATTCAGATGCAGAAGGGAGGGCAACTCTAAGGGTCATGAGAGTCCTCAGAAGGGCTGGGGAGGGGAGATTGGGCCATGATCTTGTCCAGCATTTTAAGCATGGAAAAGATCTTGGAGTCTCTTTGATTCCTTCATTTTATAAACAAAACAACTCCCAGGTAGAGAAAATATCTACTTCTTTTTCCATGAGACTACAAGTGCCTAACATAAAATAATCCATGAGACCATAGCACTGAAGGGTCAGAGCCAAGAGAGTCCTACTGACAAGAACTTTCAAGATTTGCATATATTCGAAGTGCAGAGGTGAGATTTTATGGAAACATGTGCATTCTTTTGGTACTTTGCTTTTGACCCTGTTGAGCTTATCATTTGTGGAAAATAGTTTTAGGGGACTGGTACTGCAGTGAGCTTTACACTAAATACATTCACTGAAAGCAAACAGGAAACACTCAACTAGAACCCCCTCCAAAAGTTATGAGCCCCATCAATTTTGTAGCAGCTTTGTCTCATTGAGTCTTCTGTGCCACCCACTTTAACACCGCAATTACAAAGCTATCACAGCCTCCTTGGGCTCTGGAATTATTTTCTCCACCAGATGCTTCATTAGAAATGGGGTCAGGGGCCAGGCGTGGTGGCGCACGCTTGTAATCCCAGCATTCAGGAGGCTGAGACCTGAGGATCCGGGTTCGCGACCAGCCTCAGCTACCTAGTGAGGCACTCTGCAACTTAGTGAGACTCGGTTTCAAAATAAAGAATAAAAAATAGGGCTGGGGGTATAGCTCGGAGGTAGAATGCCCCTGAGTTCAATCTCCAGTACTGCAAAAAAAAAAAAAAAAAAAAAAAGAAAGAAAGAAATGGGGTCAGGGGGGGTTCCAAGGTCAAAAGAGGTAACAGCCAGGATCTATGCCCTCTTTAGTGAAGTCTCTGAAAATCAATCTCTCTCTCTCTCTCTTTCTCCCTCTCCCTCTCCCTTTCCCTCTCCCTCCTCTCTCCCTCTCTCCTTCTCCTTGTCCCTCTCCTTCTCTCATACATGTTAATCTAACATTTTCCAGATTATTTGTCTATGAAATCATTTTCATATTTTGTATAACACTTTTTGAAATCCCATGAACAATATTTAAAACATTTTCACTTGCATTAGGTACTCTCTTTGCCCCACCCCCTTCGAAGAAGGCAAGTTATATCCTCTTTTACATATGTGAGGGATGAAGAAGCAGAATCAAAGATGCTCACAACTAGCCCAGGGCTCTGTTACTATTATGAAGTGAGGTCATGTTGGATTCCAAGGTTTTTAATCTCAGATTCAGGGCCATTTCTTATTTATTGTGTTGTGGTTGTGTTTTGACTTCTAAATTTATATATTTTTAAATGACCTCTGAAGAGCCAGGCTTGGTGGCAGATGCTTGTAATTCCAGTACTTGAGAGAGATTGAGATAGGAGGATCACAGGTTCGAGGCCAGCCTCAGTAATTTAGGAAGATTCTCAGCAACCTAGCAAGAACCTATTTCAAAACAAAAAATAAAAAAGGGCTGGGTGTAGTTCAGAGGTACAATGCCCCTGGGTTCAATCTCTAGTACTACAAAAAAAATTAAATAAATAAAAAATAAAAAAGACCCTTCAAGATATTTCCTTAATAATCTCATGTATGCAGATTAAAGACTATTCCCAAGACCATCATTTCCCAAATTAGTTCTCATTCAAACCTGAAGGAAACTCTGTATTTGGCATCACCAAGCTGTATGTTAACAAAATGCTCTCAGAATGTGGCTTCCTAAATTTATCATGTTAAATTATTTGTATTTTCATCAATGAGTTAGTGTTTTCTATGTAAAGGGAAATAACTGTCACAGGCAGAGAATAAAAATCCTCTATTTTATTTTTTGAATTTTTAAAGCCCATTATGAATTGCTAGAGGTGAACTATACAATAATGCCATAAAAATAAAACAGAAAACCTTTAAAGAGGCTTTCTGCATTCCAGAAAATGTATACTTATCACAGATCATAAATGCAGTCTCAGGTAATTTTAAACATATGGTAAGTTTCTTCTTAAGTACTTATATTTTAGGAACCTTAATTATGCTCTAAATCTTTTTCTCGTCATGGAATAATTTTGCCTTGAAAATTTGTGTAGGTAGGACTGCGCCTTCTTTCCTCATAATATTTATGGGAGTTGGATTGGCTTACAATTTGCAATTCATTAATTCAGAATATAATTCCCCATACCTAAGGAGTTTCTTGTCTAGTTATTCAACTCGGTAGTGCTTCATTACGTTAAACTATGAGCTGCAAAAGCAAACAAATTATTTCTCGAGCACTTAACAGTCCATATGTTATGAAAACAGCCCGTGAAGGTGTTATACTTAGTCATTCCTATGAAGTAATGCTCAGTATTTACTACTCAGTGAGAGAGTAGCTATACACTTATTAAACCTTCTTTCTGTTCCCACTAGGTTTCTTAATGAAGTAGAATGACTTCATGTTTGTTTGTTTGGTTTTTTTCCCTATGAATAAAAGAAAAAAAATCAGAGGACCTTGTATTCTTGAGATTCTTTAGAAGGTGCTGGCTGGGTGTGACCTGCCTTCATATTTGTGTTAATAAATAGTGTTTCCAAAAGGTTTCCTTTTCTAATTTCCAGTGTGTGTGTGTGTGTGTGTGTGTGTGTGTGTGTGTGTATGTGTGTGTGTGTGTGTGTGTCTAGGGATTGAACCTAGGGGTATTTTATCTCTGAGCCACACCTCCAGCTTTTTTATTTTGAAACCAGGTCTTTCTTTCTTTTTTTTTTTTTTGCAGTACTGGGGATTGAACTCAGGGGCATTCTACTTCTGAGCTATACCCACAGCCCTATTTTTATTTTTTTTAATTCTTTATTTTGAAACCAGGTCTCACTAAGTTGCAGAGTGCCTCACTAGGTAGCTGAGGCTGGCCATGAACCCGGATCCTCCGGTCTCAGCCTCCCAAATGCTGGGATTACAAGCGTGCGCCACCACCATGCCCGGCTTCCAGGTCAAAGTTGTTGAGAATCTCGCTAAGTTACTGAGGCTAGCCTTGAACCTGCTATCCTCCTGTCTCAGGTTCCCAAGTAACGGGATTACAGGCATGTCTAAGTCCAAATTAATTTTTGAAGACCTTATTCCCATTTTCCTTTCTCCCTGACAATCCTAACATGAAATTATAATCAGATTTTTTTCTATCAAAGGAATAGCTTGACTTAGGCTCCATTTTGTAAAACTGCCATTGTGTAACTTTGTATGTGCTTGTATTTTTGTAAAGATAGCATTTCCTGGACTGTGCATGCCAACCCCTCATCCGGCATCCCCTTCAGCCAATGGCATAAATATTGTGAGGCTATGTTCCCACCAATAGGAGCACAGTCAGAAGCCCCGCGCTGGAAATAAAATGCCCAGCCATTTTCCGCCATGCTGTTCCTGCACAACTGATTTACTGGTGACAGGATCTCTTTTTGCAAAAAGTAAAATTCGCCTTGCTGAGCTGTTTTCAAACATGTGTCTTCCTACAATGCCATAGAAATTTATTTCTGACACTAAGAATCTCCTTTATATTCAGAGTGCCTATTTCGGTCATGGGTTTTTTGTTTGTTTGTTTGTTTTGTTTTTAGCACTGGCCATACACATTAAATGCATTTTCTGCTCTAACATGGTGTTATGGCATTTGAGTTACTTACTCTTGTACTTTTCTTTTGGAATAATGATTTATTTCCCTTTGTTTCGTTGTAGATATCCAAGAATACAGGAGGTAACAACTATTTCTTTGGAGACCGTTAAACCCCTGATTTAGGAATCTTAGGAATCTAGGGTAAGGTAAAAAAGCTAGGAGTACTGGAGGACTGGATTGACTTTGAAATAAAAAAGTCACTCTGTCAGTGAATATATTCCATCACTAAACAGACCCTTATATATTAACAGGGATATATAGTAGCTTAAACTTAAAAAACAAAAACTTTAAAATGGTATGTATAGGTTCAGGTTTGTGTACAAAAGTGATGATTCAATATACTAATTGGCTAATGTATATGTAGGAGTTTCCAAAAGGCGTATGTCAAAGGATGCATGCTCATCACTGTCATCATCACAGCCAATGTTCACTGAGTACTTACTATATACCTGATAGAACGCCAAACCTAATAAATGCACTCTTTAATCCTCACAACGGCCCACTGAGTCTTTAATCCTCACAACAAGCTTGGGTTACATATTGGTATTATCCCTGTAATAAACACATATAAACTCAAGGACAGGGTTTTAAGCTATATGCTCAAATTCTCAGAGATCCTCAATCAAGGAACTCTCAGATTCAAGTCTGTGTAGTGTTTTTGGTTTGTTTGTTTTTTAAAACACTGGAGATTAAATCCAGAGGCATTCTACCTCTGAACCACATGCCCCAACCCTTTTAATTTTTTTTTTTTACTTTGAAACAGGGTCTTATTAAGTGGCTGCGGATCTCACTAAGTTGCTGACCTCAAACTTGTGATCCTTCCATCTTTGCCTCCAAAGTACTGGGATTACAGACATACACCACCATCACCACCATGCCCAGCTTCACAGCCTACTCTCTTAATACGCACGCATTAACTCCAGTGAGAGTTTGAACATTTGTAAACTGGAGAATAACTTTGCTCCTTTTTTTAAGCCTATTTCCATTCTATCTCTCCCTGTTCTTTTTCCTTTATTTCACCTAAATTATTCTATATTTAAAAAGGCAAAATAACTGACTAACTAAATTCTTATACATAGAAGAGTTGAATTTTAAAGGCAAAAGAGATACTAACGGTATATAGTCTAAGGCCTTTCATAATCAGTTAAACAAATAATTCATTATTTTTCTTAGTGTTCCTTTTTCCATATTACAATATAATTATAGACAGTAAAATGTGCACATCTTGTGTATACTCTCTGGTGAGTGTTGACAAATTCATATACCCATGTAAACAACACTGCAGTTAACTGTCATCTCTGGGAAAATTTCCTTGTTTCTATTCTAGCTCCCTCTCTCTTCAAGACAACCATTATTTTGATTTTCATAAATTAGCCTAATCTATGTGAACTTCAAAAAAAAAAAAACTATACAGTATGTACTTCTTTTGTGTCTGACTTTCTTTACTGAGCATGCTGTGTTTGTTGCACGTAGCAGCACAAATCCCTTATTTTAGAAAGGAGGAAAAAAAATACAAAGAGTGAAGTACTTTGTTATACAATCATACAACTAGAGAGAGACAGAAGTGAAAGTAATATTTACATATTTCCCTCCCTAGCCTAATATACTTTTCATTTTTCCTACTGATCTCCTTCCTTTTTAATACAAGCTGGTCTTTGAATCTGCATAGCCCTGCAAGAACCTGATGAGAAATTTTCAGTTTCGTAGTGGGCTGGTCTATTCGTCAGGGTCTAGCCAAGAAATCAGAAACCACTCTAGATTCATAGTAGTTTTCAAACAGAAAGTATTTAATACAGGGAAATAGTCATACAGGTAACAGAAGAGCTGAGAAGTCAAACAGGAGCCAGAATGATGATTCAGAAAATAACAAGGGAAGTCACTCTCTCAGAGGGAATAAGGGGCAATGGGGGAAGGTGCTGTTATTCATTGTGGAAGCCAAAATCTCTGGTGGGAAATAGGACCACAGAAGGGTAGGTGATAGAGGACTGGGGATGGTGCAGTTGCTGAGAAATCACAGTAGTCAGAGGAAGGGAGAAGAAATATTCTGTCTTCTCTCCTCCTCTGTCCCCCAGTCTTCTGTGGACACCCTAATTGGTCAAATTGATCCAGACAAGAGGTCTTAGGAAATGTAGTTCTCTCCTGGACAGAGGAGAACACAGGCAAGAAAAAGAATCCACCTGCAAGCCAGCAGCAGTAGCTCAGTATGGTTTATGGCTGGTTCATTCTAGTCTCCATTCGATTCGAAGTTGAGGATAATGTTGAGATTCCTTACTATTTCAATTTAATGTTGTCAGCTCTAAGTGCTTGTGCAACTACAGCCTATTTTTCAGGTGTCCTAAGTGCATATAATAAGTAACAGCATAACTGAATACTGTAAATGTCACAACTTAGTAACTCCACAATGCTATCATGTAAACTTAAAATTTGGCAGAGAGACAGTAGTTTCAATCAAAGAAGTTAAGGGGAACTTTAGAGAAATACCTAGAGATATTAACAAAGGTATTGGCTTATGATTTTGGATAACATGAGTGTGGAAAAGAGTAATTATAAATGAGGATGGGAATCTCAAATAAATGATCATGGCAGTCATCATGTTTGACACTACTTGTGGTTCTTTTTCTTCACAGAGATGATATGTATGCAAACCTGAGAGATGATAAAAATGATTTAGGAGAATCACTTGTGTTGTTTGCTAGATATTTCCAGTTGTCTTCATTTCTGGTCATATGGTAGGATTCCAATTTCTGGCTCTCTTGTGGATAGAAAGACTCAAGTAAATTGTTCTGGGCAGCAAGATGTAACGTTCTGTCACTGCTAGGACAGAGCATTTAATTGCTGTTCAAGATCATCCAGAACACTGTCTTTCCTTCAGTCACAGCAACTGCTGAGATTCCAGAGAGCAACTGTGAGGTCACTTTGGGCCCAGAAGTGAGGACACAAGGTATAGAATCCCTTCCTGACACACAACAGGCATGTAGCATAAGAAAGAAAAGAATGCTGGTTCAAGCCACTGAGATTTTAGAGCTATCTATTACTATAGCAACACTTGTTTATCCTAAGGATACAATGGTCTATTGTTTTGTATGTCAGAACTACAACCAATCAGCTTGCAAATGGTCATCATTTACTTAGCTCTTAGTGGAGTAATGATGAAAATCTTCCACTAACTGGTCAATAATCTAACCCAGTTAATGATCCACCCAAGAGATGAGTAACAGCATCATTGATAAAAATGGATCCTTCCTAAATTTTCATTAAAAGTGACAGATAAAAAGAATGTGTACTTATGTACGACATTTTCTTTGGAAATAGAGATACAGTGTGGAATAATGAAATCTAGCTAATTAAGGCAGGCATTACTTCACAGAGTTGTCATCCATGGGGTGAGAACACTTACCCATTTTCTTTACACTTTTCAAGAACTCAATATTGTTGTGGGCTAGCCTGAGGCCTCAGCCTTAGCGTAAGTAACACCACATTACTACCCTAGGTGACCCAGCTAGTCATGCATAACTTTTGTTTGGCTTCTGTAATTTCTGCTTGACTCGCACCTGCAGGAACAGCCCGTTAGGAACTTTCCATCCCTGTCAACTGGGATGTATATAATAAAATGATCTTTGTCACAACTAGGATATGGGTATAATAGAGGGGGTTGATGTGGTTTGTTGAGCTTACGCACAATACTGCTTTGTGCCTTCTGAACGCTATGCTTGGCTACCACCCCTGCTGTGCCACTCTGCTGTAAGAACCTAAACGTTTCACCCTGAGCTTATGGTTTGTCTGTATAAAAGTAGCCCCAAACAGCCATTCAGCACTGCACTAGGGTTCAGTGCCCAGTGTAATCCTGGCTGGTAAATAAAGACTTTCTTTTGGCTATATTTTAGGGTCTGAGTGGTCTTTCCTGGTGGTCTTCCCTCATAACATTATATTGTCATTAAAATAAAATGATAAACAAATTATTATTAAAATATCTAAGGCATTTCCTTCAAAATAAAAATAAATACATTGTTTTCTGTCATACGTGGAAGCTAGAGAGAAAAGAAGGAACATAAATATGGAGAGAGCCCAGTAGAAGGAAGGGGATCAGAGGAGGGAAGTAGGGAGGATATAAAGGAGGAGTGAGGAAGAGAACAGTTTAAATAATGCTTTGGCAACATCTAAAGGTATTGCTATGGGTTTCACTTGCATGTACAGGGAGGGAGGAGGGGTGCTGGGGTGGGATGTGGCTGGGGGCGGGGGAGAGTATACCTAGAGCTGTGTGAGTGGATATTTGTATCACACGGAACCTCACTACAATGTAAAATTGCAATGCATTAAAAAAGGTATATTACAAAACAGTACTATTTGCAATAACTTATGTGAATTAATTTGAAGGTTTACAGTTCCTTTGTTCCTAACGAAAAAACTAAAACTATAAAATTTGTAGCACATTACTTTTGACTTATTAAGAATAAATCCTTATTCACTAAAAAAAAAAGAGAAAATTGAGATGAATTGTTTTCTATCATATCAGCAAACATTGTTTTAAAAATAGGGAGTATTCCATAGATATTTAAAAAAAAAAGCAAACAGAAGTCAAGTTCTACTTCTGGCTCATTTAGTGGTGACTAATAAGTGCTGAGAAAGGAGACACGCATACAAAGAATGCACCACCACCCACCATAGATTCCCATTCTCTCTAGGGGAGCAAAAATAATCCTGAGTGTGGACTGTGTGGTTGTCTACAAGGTAATCCAACACCCTTTGCTCATCCCTTTGTCTATGATGCACCTTCAAATTCCTAATTTAGCCTTTCTAGATATCCTGATACAATTTGGATACCAAATAGGAACATGCAGGGTGAGGAATAAATATTCTCCTATCTCGCCTTAAATGTGAATTAAAAATTAACATGAGTTTTCTGGTTGGAAAATACTGAACTGTTCATTGGGCCATCCGAACTGCAGTGCCACGTGCTCTTGCTGCTTTTATGGTTGAAGCAACAATAATTTAGCAAGATATTATCTTCTGATGACTAACTGGGAACACAGAGGACTGGTCCGGGTGCACATGGAACTAGGCTTTTTAGAATTTTTGCCATGTACATGGATGCGAGGTCCCCCTTCATATTACCATGCACAGTGAGGCGAAGTCCCCTCTCATAGACCAAAGCACTCTCCAGAATGAACAATCCAGGGTGGTTTAGGCAACATATCGTCAAACTTGACTGGTTTTCATTTGTTCAGTTCAGCTGTCATCTCTTACACTCAGGTAAGGAAAAGAAAGTTACTAGCATGAGAAATGACTAGTAAATGTATGTTTCTAAAAATAGAATGCAGCTTTAAGTTTTTATTTTAAGATCAAGATAGATAGAAGCTCATAAGTGTTGACTTTTGATCTTTATGATCATTAACACTTATGCAATAGACTGCCAATAGATATTGACTGTCTAGCTAATGGCTGACTGAGGCAATTTTCAGAACAATAGAAGTAAAAAGTACAAAGTAAAATTGGGTTGGGGGTGTTGTTCAGAGGTAGAATGCCCCTGACAAAATTCCCAGTACCACAAAAACAAAACAAACAAACAAAAAACAAAGACCAAAGAAGTGACACCTAAACTTTGATTATTTGGCTATTGCTTAAATAAATATTTTCATTCACTAAGTTGACAGGTATTGACTGAATGCCTACTATATGACTAGATAAATAAATTATTGGTAAAGTAAAAAGGAAAACAAAAAAGAAGTGATCACCCTTGGACTGCTCAGAATGGCTGCACTTGGGTGCATTTCTGGCTATTTGGTTTTATGATGAATGTGCTTATTTGAACCCTTTGGTTGAATCCTCAACTTCCCATTGCACTCTTTGAGATTACCAGTGTGTGTGTGTGTGTGTGTGTGTGTGTGTGTGTGTGTGTTACTAGGATTGAGCCCCTGGGCTACATCACCAGTCCTATTTATTCTTTTTTTTTTTTTTTTTTTTTTCGGTACTGGGGATTGAATTCAGGGGCATTCTACCTCCGAGCTATACGCCCAGCCCTATTTTTTATTCTTTATTTTAAAACCGAGTCTCACTAAGTTGCGGAGTACCTCACTAGGTAGCTGAGGCTGACCGTGAACCTGGATCCTCCGGTCTCAGCCTCCCGAATGCTGGGATTACAAGCGTGCGCCACCACACCCAGCTCCAGTCCTATTTATTCTTCATTTTGAAACAGGGTCTCCCTAAGTTGTAAAGGGCCTCATTACGTATCAGAGACTGGCCATGAACCTGCGATCCTCCCATCTCAGCCTCCCAAGTACTAGGATTACAAGCGTGTGCCACCAAGTCCCCCTGAGGTTACCATTATTATTCAACTGATCTACCATCCAGAGATGATGTGAAATCACACTCTCAAAATCAAAGGGGATGAGGAACTCCACAAAAACATTTTACCATAGAAGTTCCCTGTTCCCTTCAATGAAATAAGTCTGAGATTGGTGAGGGGAAAAAAAAAAAAGATTTCCAGTGACCACAGCTTTTAAACAAAATAATTTGAAAACTAAGCAAGAAAACCGTAATGCCTTTTCTAAGAAATGACTTGTCTTTATTAGTGAAAATGCCGAATGAGTTAATCAGGATTTGGAAGTCTGGGAAAAGCAGCAGAAGGTCTGGATGGTGAAAATTCAGTAGGGGTCTTTCAGTCACAGAATAAAAATACTAGTCTTTGCAACTTGCCTAGCTGGTGAGATTATAAAAGGTGAGTACATGGCTGAAAACACTTTGTTACTGGCAAGTTTTAAAATATTATATCTCTGTATATGTGCATACTCTCACTTCCAGGATCAGGATCCAGGATCCAGATATATGTGTCCATACCTATCTGTACGCACATGCATTAATGACATCCCCTTCACCTCCAAGATGCAAGCCTCTGCCCCTCAGTTCATAAACTGGTCACAATGTCAAAATACCAGATTTTTCACTCTGTATTCTATTCATGTCTTCTGTGCAGCAACGTGTAACAGAATAGCAGGACGCAACTTTTCTTCTTCCAAAGACGATTATTTTTACATTTTTCTCCAAATGAAATGGCAAGAAGGAACACTAGAGGTGAACTAGCTCATCAGGGGACATTTCACCAGCACTCGGCCCGTCAATTTGTCTAATAAATTGAAAAACAAGCAAGCAAAGAAATACATGAAGAAGCAAAAGTTTTTTTTTTTTTTTTTTTTAACCAACAAAGAGCATTCATGAATTATGAATCTCTCCTCATAGTATTTTCTGTGTTTTTCCACTTTGTCACAAACATGAGCGTTGAAAGGAGAGCCACAGATGCATCTCTTAGAAGCAAATTACTGACTTTTGCCAAGATCCTGTGTCTGCGCTCTTTTAATATGTGGATATTGCTTTCTCTTTGCAATAAATGGTTATGTAAATTTCTATTTTATCTGAACCAATAATAGCAAGACATAAGTAAAAGAGGCATATTTTTTGACATGTCATATATAAAATATGCCATTTGCTTCTCAAAAGAAGGAACCTGCTTCAATAGAAATTCCTTCTCTGGAATCCAGATTTTTTTTTTTTTTATTATGGGTGCATTGTAATCATACATCTTTGTTAGGTACGTGCTGGTAGAGACATACATGCACACATCTCTCACTTAACACTTCCACCATTCCTACCCCATTCCCTCCCTGTCCCTCCTTCTCAAGTTCAGTTTAGTGATTGACTTTGATATATATTTGTGAAAGTACATCATGTGCATTAGGGTATCAGAAATTGCTCATCTTATGATACAATGAAAAGGGCTACATCTTATTTTATTTTATTTTTCAGACTGAGGTTCCTATCTAGAGCATGATACGTTCAATTCAGTTAGGGGCATTCAATTTATCACCAAATACCATTGCTCTTAGGGAAAAAGACCTAAAAAACAAACAAAACAAAAACCAGTTATTCATTTTGAACAATTCCCTTTTTGAAAGCTACCGAAGGCCAAGTAACCTTATCTTCAAGATCATCTTCACGGCCCTGAAATCCTGGGAACAAACCACCCAGGAGAGACGAGTGCTGATGTATCAGCTAGCCCAATTCTGAACCTGCTCAAATTATGTCTCTCAGGTGTTCTCAGATTTCGAAGGCCAATTTCTTTTTCTTTTTTTTTTTTCTTTTCCCTCCTCCTACAAAGGAGTTTAATGAAGTAAGCAAAGAAATAAGAGAACAGAGAAATATTGTGCACCTCCCAAGCCCTATAACTTACAGGATAAACTCCAGACCCTTCTTATAACATAATAGAGCTCATTACATTCCTAAAGAAAAAAAAAGTGCATTTAAAAAAAATCAGCACTACAATAATAGCATGGGTGCATGCTGCTTCATTATTCTCAATGTCAAGGTTAGTTTATATGGAGAAACTTTGCCAAAGGGTAAAGGGACAGCCTCCGTGCAGATTTTGGGGGTGACTGTACTGTTCTCAACATTCTGTGGGTGCTTTCCACGAAGAGTCTCAGCCATCATACTGCCATAATCCAAAAACAACTGGTCGCACAACACAGAGGAAGAAAGATTTATTTGCTCACAGTTCTTTGGAGATTCATGTAAATCCAGGTCTGCGGATCTCCAGGCCTGGCCGCCAGAAGCAAAGAGCTGAGGTTCCACTCTTAAATCATAGGGGTCAGAAGTAAGAGCGAGCGAGCAAAGCAAGGGGATTCAAAGACAAAAGCACAGTCCCTAAGGGCCCACCTGCAGAATCCTCCTACTCCAGCCACACCCCATCTGCCTACATTACCACCCAGTAAATCCACTACAGTGGATTTATACAATGGTGAGATTACAGCCACCAATACTTTGTCACATCAAGTCCGAACATGAATACATGAGCTCTGCAGGGGACATTCTATCTCTAACCATAACAAAGAGGCCATTTGGAGAGTCATTTCGTACTTATACCTCAAGTTGTATTTATTTGCTTCTCCTGCCCAGATTATCTGTCTTAATGAATAGCTGCATGACTGACCTAGTAAGTGGAACTGAGAAGATGGGGGCTTCGCTAGACATTTCCATCTTGGTTACGCCAAATGTTCAACTTGTCACCAAGTCCTCTGACATTGCTCTTGTCCCCTTTACTTATCTTTGCTGCTAGTTAAAAGGTTCAGCTCCAAGAACGGACTGTTAGAAAAGTCTAGCTTGTATCCCTGTCTTTAGTCTCTGCCTCGTTCACTCTCTACATAGCCACAAGATTGGATTGTTCAGCCTCTGTGTAAAACTTCCAGGGACTCTCAGCAATTTGTGGAATGAGGTTCAAACTCTTGGGTGTGAACTATGGGGCTATCACTGACACCAGCCTTCCCTCTCCCTGCCTCTCCTTGCCCTCTGCCTGTGGCCATATTCCAATGTTGATGCCTCCCCCTCCCTCTCCACAAGTGTGCTACTACCCCCTCTTTGCCTGGAAAATCCTGTTCTCCAAGACCTTGATGCCTTCTCGGCTCTATCTGTGCAGACACGTCCCTTCTTCCTTGATTTTCACCCAGTGTGCTCCAGGAAGGTGGGAATCATGATTTGATCAACTATCTTTGTATCGTGGGTGCCCGGCACAGTGTCTGGTGCACAAGGGACTTTGCAGAAACCTTTGTGGACTGAGTGAATGAATTCAATGTGCTCTATTTAAGGAACTGAAAGGAGAAAGGGGGAGGTGGGAAAATGAGAATGGCTTGAGCGGCATATCAGTGAATGGGATGAGGATCAAGAGGAATGTTCTAGAAATGGAACTGCTTAAAGAACACCTACATAAACCCATGGAATTGAAAATTGTATTTCTAAGGGCTTTACTTGTTTTCCAATGGAATATGTCAGGGGACTAGAAAGTCACATTCTGAAAGGCACTAGACTCTACTAATTGTGCTTTTACAAAATTAAAATTGATTTTAATTTTGTAAATGATTCCTCCTGCCCATTTGGAGAGTGTATCTTATTTACCTCAGTAATTCAGGGAAAACATTTGGTAGCAGCGTTCTATTTAATATTAGCACATCTGCACCCAGAGAGGCTTCTGTTGTCTAATAAGAACACTCTGTGATCTAGATTTAATCTAATATTTGTCTGACTTCACCCAGCGGATAAACAGAGCTCATTAGTATCAAACAGGCAGAATCTTTGTTTTTCATGACTGTAAAGCTGACCTTTGAAATGTAATCTTGTGTTCTCAAGATCAACATCCAATAAATCACAACATGAATTATAACAAATAATTTCTTTCCCCCGTCCTCCTGTTTTTTGCAAACACAAACAGATATGTGTACACACACAAGAAACTGCTTAGGGGCTCAAAGATTTGTGGGATTTTGGGGGGAGGAGGAGCTTTTATCTCTCAGTTCCTGAAAAATGAAAAATAGGACATTATCTCATGTTGATGTTTATATCACTGTATCTTAGTTACCAAGACTGAGAATAGATATAGGTATAGTAACTTTTATGCAATAAGACTACTATTACACACATAAGGTATATAAATTAAGTTTCTATATACAGTAATCAACTTTGATATATTTTTCATAATAGAAGTTTAAAATATATTAAGATGGTTGAATTAAACACTTTCAAAATGTTTACATTTAACAAAGTGTTTGTTTTTATATTTTTTTACTCTAATTAAAACAAATTCTAGAGGGATATGGTAGCTCATGCCTATAGTCTCAGTACTTGGATGCTGAGCAAGGAGGATCACAGGATGGAGGACTGTCTGAACAATGTAGTGAGACTCTCAACAACCTAGTGAAACCATGTTTGAAAACAAAAAATTAAAAGGGCTGCTGGTATAGATCAGAAGTAGAATGCCCCTGGGTTCAATTCATAGTAACAAAATATAAAAAAATCAAAATGGCCACATACTTTATAGATCTGACTTTATTTTAGGGTTTTATAAATCATTTGAAATATTTTAGATTTCTCCAAAAGCATATTTTTGTGTTTTCTTTACAAGGAGTGACACTGAATGTTTACTAATTGTGTTCTTTCTATGACCCATTTTTTCCCCTAATTTTCAGTATTTTGAAAAGATTCGTTAGATTTATAATATAACTCATGTATCAAAATGGCTAACTTACTGTGAAATGCCTTTTTAAACCAGTTTTGAACTGTTTCAGGTGAGATATTAGCAAGGATCAATACATTATTCAAAGGCAACAAAGATCCTTTCTTTAGTTTCTGAATAGCTGAGACAGAAGCTTAGAAGTATTTTAATAATAAACAAGTGCAGAAGCAAACATACTCTGCAAACAAATTCAGTTATGGTAATGTATGTTAGAAGAGCGTCAAAAACCCACAAAGTGAGTAAGTATGATTTCTGAAGTATTAAAATTCAACATACACTGCTTCACATAATGTTGAAGCTTTATCTGCAAAATGAGGAAGTTGGAGAGATTTTTGCAGCAATTTAAAAATATGGAAATCGCTCTCTCCTGGCTGATTTACGACGTGTGTAGAGTAGTGAATGAAAGAACTTGAGTTTAGCCTAGGAACATTTTTCCACCAAATAACATTTCAGGTTTAATCCTTCAGAGAGGTTCCATCTATTTCTCATCTCTCTCCTCTCCCGTGCCAAAAAGTTCCCCGTTAAAGTGTCCCAGGTCAAACAGGAAAGTCGGCCAACAGACGTGCGTTGTCAGGTGGGCGATCCAACCCAATTACTAACTTTAGGCCAAGCCAAACCAAACACACCTCAGGGAGACAGTTATTTATAATACGCACTTTACAACGTTTGAGTAAATGTCAGAGGTTCTCGGAGTTTGAAACCCAGCAGAGTCCGTTTGGACATGACTTTAGATTCAGTCATAGCAATCTGAATGTCTCATTCTCCTGATTGGTAAAATGGAGTTAAATGAGATCTCACAGAGGATTCAATGAGAAAACTTCACGAGCCCAACAAAAAACAGGGCACGCCGTGGTCTCAAAAAACACCAGGTGTGTTCTACTTATTACTTAAAATTGTGACTTGCATTTTTTCCTTTGGGAACACAGAGAAATGCTTTTCAGTACATTCATGTAAGAATTCAGCAAGAAAGATTTTTCAGATGATTTCTTAACCCTGTAAACACTATGCCACCTGGACCTTTTTTTTTTTTTTTTTTAGGATGTCCTATATGTTAAACCAATGATTTAAAAGTTTTTTTTTCCTCCAGCCATAATGAAGAACAAAATTATGTCACTTGCAGAAAAATGGGTAGCATTTGAGAATAGTTTGCTAAGCATGATTAGCCAGTCTCAAAAGGTGAATAATTGTATGTTTTCTCTCCTATGTGGAAACTGGGTAGAAATTGGGAAACAAGGGTAACCTCAGATAGACAGCGGAGACTCCAGTGGAGTGAGGATGGGCTTGGATGGGGTGGGGAGTCAGAGATGTAGAGCAGGTAACAGCGGAACTAACGCTATGCATGCATGTTCAATCACCAATGCCGACCGCAAAGTCAGGCACCCGGTGGCGGGACCCGGAGGAAAATGTTTCAAGTGTTGTGTGCATGTATGTTCCCATTACTCTGTACATCAAAATGATGTAAAATTACAATGCATCAATTAAAAAAAAAGTTAACTGTAGCAGCAGCACTCTGTTGTTCCAACTGGAATCTGATGCTGAGTTTCAAAGGTCTTGTTCCTCATATAATGAACCTTGAACTGAACCAATGCTGGTTGCACTGGGGTCCACACACGTCGGATAGGAGTGGTTTATAAGCTCTATTTTAAGAAGATCAAGGGGGGGAAATATTGATGATATCCTTAAACAAATCATCTGGACGACTAACAAGTACTTATAAAGATCTCAGGGTCTGTGTTTTGTCTGGGTTCACCATCCTTTTGGCTTCCAGTTCTCTAAATTGATAGTGCTTAGCAGAGAATGAGCATCCTTTGTTTCCCAATTTCAAGGGCAATAAAATTACCCACTGTCCACTATATCCATGTTAAATTATTATTATTATTATTATTATTATTATTATTATTATTATTATTTTACCAGTTATAAAAACGCAACTTTACTTTCTAAGGGATAATTACAGCTTGAAAAATATTTTCGGCACACAACTTTTGTTTCTCGAGTTATTTAATAAGCTGAGATTTGGAGGTGGCATTATAAAAACCGCAAAGTGTTGAGAAAATAATATACAAATGCAATTATCCCTAGCTGGAGAGAAAGAAATAAAGGAGCACTTCATCTATGCTTCTGGGCCAAGCAAATGCCAGACAGCCTCCAGACCCGCTGGACGAGCAGTCTGTGGAGGAGGGAAGTGGTGGGGCTGGAGGCACAGGACCCTGGGACCCTGTATGGGCAGGGTGTGGTAGCTCATGCCTGTAATCCCAGTCCTTGGGAGGCTGAGACAGAAGGATTGTGGTTTGAGGACAGCCCCAGTAACTTAGCAAGACTCTCAGTCACCTAGTGAGACTCTGTTTCACAATCAAAACAACAACAACAAAAAAAACAAAACAAAGGCTAGGGGTGTATAGCTAAGAAGTAGAATGCCCTTGGCTTCAATCCCTAGTACCACAAAATAAAGGAAGGAAAGAAGGAAGGAAGGAAGGAAGGAAGGAAGGAAGGAAGGAAGGGAGGGAGGGAGGGAGGAAGGGAGGAAGTAAAGAAGGAAGAAAGGAAGGGAAAGAAGTTAGGAAGGAAGGAAAAAGAAAGAAAGAAGGAAGGAAAGAAAGAAGGAAGTTAGGAAGTTAAGATGGAAGTAAAGAATGAAAAGAAAAAAGGAAAGAAGGAAAAGAAAGAAGGAAGGAGAGAGAGAGAGAGAGAGAGAGAGAGAGAGAGAGAGAGAGAGAGAGAGAGACAGAGACAGAGAGACACGGCGCGCGCGCTCAGGCATTACTTGGGTTGAAACACTGTGCCAGGTCTGTACCCAGTACTGCCTTTCCATTGACATTTTCTGGTCTCGTCCCCTGGGGCTGCCTTCCGTTCCTCTTTATGGTGTCTGTGTGCCATGCCTCCTGGGTCACTTTTAGACATTTTAACAGAGATCCAGAACTGAGCAAGGGGGAAATATATGTCTTTGCAGGCTGGCGGGCAAGGGAGCCCTGTCGCTTTACTCTGAGGCGAGCTCGCTGCACCAGAGACCGCTGTGCTGATTCCTCACAGCCTTCTCCACGCCTCAGTGTTTAGCTCCTACTAAAACATTCTCATGTTCCCTAGGCTTCGTGCACACAGGGTATGTTCTCAAACCCTATGTTTATATTCTTATGAACCTCACATACTTATATTCCCAAACCTTATATAGTTACATCCCCAAACCTTTATCAGTCTTATTGATTTGTGGGGTATAAACAATACTTCACAACAATCAGTTCCATGGTTCACAAATCAAATTAGAATGTGTCCTCGTTTGTAAAAGGCTATCAATTGCTGGGACCACATTGATTTCCGAGCAGCTTTTTAGCAGAAAGGAAATGGTATATATTAAATGTACATGGTCCATTTTGAGATGCATCTCGATTTCATCCTGACTTCAGAAACGTCATTCGAGAAGTCACCTGGCACCTGAGGGCAGAGGAATTATGGCAAGCGACTCAGACCAGCTCCTTCTCGTGCTCTGATGAGACACAGGAGGGAAACCGCAGCCAGGTGCAGGAGATCGTCCAGATGTTCTGTGCGGAGCCCTAAGGCTTCTCACAAAACCTCCTGACTGGTCTCCCTGCTTCTGCCTCTGATCACTTACCACCTGTTCTCAGTAGAACACAGGAATCGGCTTAAAAACCCCAGTTTAATGTGGATAGACCTCCATTCCTCGTAAATCTCCACTCTGGAAAACAAGGGGAGTGCTGGAGCCAGCTCAGACCAGTTCCAAGGAGCTGGCAACCGTCAGGGAATTTTGCAAGCTGGTTGATTAAATAACATAGACGTACAGTTGTATGCATGATATTTAAAACCAAAGTCGCCAATACTGAAGACTTACCACTTTCTCATTCTTGTACCACACATCACTATTTTTTTTATGCTCTTGCAGATCTTTGTATCATGTGCTTGAAACACTATTTTGGAGGTGCGGTGCTACTGCACTTCTCTTCCCAAATCTGCATTCAGCAGTGTTATGCTTGCGTCTAGCCCTGGTGAGACTCTCTCGTTCCCAGCAATTGAGAACTGAAATAAAGTGAATCCCTCTCACTCTGTCTCCCCAGGCGTGGGTTTTTATACATCTACCAGCACACCACAAAGTAAAGCAAAGTCCTTGCCCAGGCCTACAGAGCCCTCTGAGATCTGGCTCCTTGTCCCTTTGCCACCTCTCAGATCACCCTCTACCACTGTCCCCTTCTCTCTGCTTTAGCTTGCTTTGCAAGGGCCACCTTGTTGCCCAACTCTATGGAGTCAGTACTTGCCAAGCACAGACCTGCCTCAGGACCTTTGCACCTACTATTTGTTCTGCCTATAATGTGCTTTCTCCCTGATGACCCCTTGCCTTGCTCTTTCACCTCCCACAGGTGTCTGTGCCAATGAAGTCTTCCCTGACCATGCTGTTTAAAAAAGCAAACTTCCCCTCCTCATCCTTCACCTCTCCTGGGCCTCCTTTGTCTGCTTTGTTTTTCCTTGATAGTGCTTACCACCAATAGACCTACAAAATCCTTTACTTTTTACTTCTTTGTCATCTATTTTTCCCGACCAGACTGTGAATTCCAATAGAGATCTAGCTTTGTTTTGTTTACCACACCTCTAGGACCTGGAACAGCATCTGACATATAGTAGGTACTCAATAACATTATTGAATAAATAAATGAATGTTTAAGGATTTTAACAAGGGCTCTGATTTCACACATATGCACATGTGCATACATTATACCTTTAAATGTATATATACTTATAAATATATATGGACTAGAAATCTGAATATCAAGATTTGAACTTTGCCTGTGCTACTGATGGACACTTATCAAATGATCATTAGTCAAGAAGCTGATTATACCCAGAGATACTCTCTGAAGCAGTTGAAAGCATTTCTGTGTATACAGTAAGTTTCTCTTTCTGTGGAAGGTCTGAATCTGATGAACTCCCTGCCTTAGAGTCAAGACCACGGGCTCATCACTGGAAGGAAATCAAGGCAGGGACCTGAGCCAGTCCAAGAAAAGTGGCTGTAGATAAAGTAGGAAGGGTAAATTCCAAAGGAAAGTAGAAACTTTGGTTAAGAGAGAGAATGTGAGTTTTCCCAAGTGGGGACATGAGATGAAAAACAAGAAGAAAATAAAGCAGGATGAATAGAAAAAGAAAAGAAATATCATATACACAAGGTCCATGATGTGAAAAGCAGCAGTGATGGCATATTGCTTAGACTCCCAGTCATCACCATTTTTCTGTTATTTCCTCCACACTCAATGACTTAAATGATCTCCTAATAAGCACTACAATCTTCCTATTCTATGAGTGTCAGAAATCACTTTGGACATGACATGGTAGAAACACATCAAAAACATCATTTCAGTCTTCATTAAAAAAGAAAAAAATTGCACTCCGTTTTCACCGTTTCCAAAATCATAAAAGATGCTCCCAGAAAAGGAATTTCCCACATCTGTTTCTATCCCCTACTCTAGTAATCTCACTATTTAGGAATCAATTCCTTTGCCCATGGAAAACTAGATTGTTTTTTGTTATCTCCTTGCCCTTGGTGAGCAAGAGTAATGAAATGGAAGGCAGCGTGAAGGGGCAGCTTGGAGGTAGAACTGAGAGCTGGCCATCAAGTCCCAGGTGCGTGCTGAAGTTCAAGTGTCCCTTCCTTTCTTTACCACCTACCTTGACCTCTTCTAGTCTGCAGGGCCTGACCCCTGAGCCTGACACAGAGCAAGGACTCAGGAAACATGTTTTGAGTGAACAACTGAATTAAGATGACTTGATTTGCCTTGGCAGCCTCTGCTTCTTTTCCCTGCAATTCTTTATGAACATGTGTGATTAAGTAATTGTGCTCTAAGCCCTAAATTGCAAATGGTAATTAAGACCAATGGTAGAAGCCAAGTTCCAGGTGGCATTTTTTTTTTTTTTCCTCCACGAATAATAAAAATGGGCTCTGACATCCACCCTCGGTATTATTCACTGACGCAAACAATTGCCTGGAATTTCCACTTGTTCATACAATGCCATCGAATCATTATTCAGAGTAATGCCTTCAGAATTATAATTAAGCCCGGGGTTTCTATGACAGAGCCACACTATGTGCCCGGTGCTAAGAGCAGAGATGGGAGGCGGAGTGCATTAATGAGTTCTTTTCCTTTCCATTACAAATCATTTGGGGGAAGAAAGTAGCTTTATTAGGCCGAATGCTCACGCAACTACGTCGGATCCCAAGTAAGGAACAATGACTGCTATGGAATTAATAAGATATTAATGTCGTTATTCCTTAGTGCACTGCAAGGGTAATTGAAATACTCTGAAGCAAAAGTAATCTCTTGGGCTTCAGGAACACAGTATTGCATTCGAAAAAACAAATCCTGTTATGTCTCATTTTCATTAAAATAATACTAATAAAATAGAGGAACTCATTATGCCAGTACCTTGAAGGTTGACAAAAAAAAAAAAAAAAAAAAAAGTTGATGTTAACATGCTCGCTTAATCTGGCAAGCAGGATGTTAGAGCAACGGTTCTTTGAAACCCATCACTCCCTTTAATTGCTACCATCTCCACTCAGGCATCCTTGAAGCTGTGTCTAGGCAACTGTAGTGACAGGATCATCGTCAGAGAGAGGGAAATGGCAAAGACCCCGAGTTCAGTCCGCACCGTAGAATGCAAACAGAGGGGCTGAGCGTGAACATTTGTTTATTCAAGGTGGACTTGCTTAAATGCTTAGCACGGAAAGAGATCTTCTAGGAAATGATCAATTATTCTGAGGATGCAGGATGATGTGTCAGGAAAGAAGCCACGGGCTTTGGAGGTGGCCAAAACTGGGTCGTATTTATGAACTGCAGAGCCTGCCCACCTCCTTCTGCATTTGCATTCTCAGCCCAATGGTGCTCAGGGGCTCAGACTGAAATTGATTCTGTCTCCTCCCAGTTCTCTGTGAATATTTCCATGTTACCATTAGGGCTTGTTTAACTTTCTCTGGTTCTTTTTTTTTTTTTTTTTTTGTAGTACGGGGGGTGGAACCCAGGGGCATTCTACCTCTGAGCTATACCCCCAGCCCTATTTTTTATTTTTTATTTTGAAACAGGGTCTCACTAAGTTGTGGAGGGCCTCACTAGGTAGCTGAGGTTGACCATGAACCCCAATCTTCTGGTCTCAGCCTCCCAAATGCTGGGATTACAAGCGTGTGCCACCACACCTGGCTTTTCTCTGGTTCTTAAGCCTCATGAGTTTGGGGCTTCTCTCTGTCTCGCTCATTATTGTAGCCTCAAAATTCAGCATAACTCTTGACACACAGTAGGTGTTTTATTTTTTGTTAATTTAATGAATAGCATTGTTGTGCAGATTTAATGAGTTAAGGTATGTAAAGAATCCAACATTCAGTAACTATTAATTACTCAATTAACCATTTCTATTCTCTCCCCAGTAAACATAATTTATTAAAATGTTCAATTTATAACTAAATTACTAGAGCACTCAATGCTGTTAAATACTTATTAATTAATAATTATACTGAATTTTTACATTAACCTCAGAAAACTAGGGGTTCCTAAACATTGAGTTCTACAGTATTTCTATGAAATAGGTAAAGGGCAAGTAAAGATCTTTACACATAAAATTAAACAATTTAGGGGGTGTAAGGAATTGCCTTAGGATTTCTATGAATATCAAGCTCTTTTAGTGAAGTAGTGTACTGAGGAATGAACCCAGGGACATTTTATCTCTGAGCTATATCCCCAGCCCTATTTTATTTTGAGACAAGATCTCATTAAGTTGCTGAGTTTGGCTTAGAGCCTGTGATCCTCCTGTTTCAGCCTCTCAAAGACTAGGATTAGAGGCATGTGCCACTGAGCCTGGCTTGCAAACATATTCTTATTTACTGAAGTGTTATTTACAAACAGGAGTACACATGTTGCAGAAACTGAGATATCTAATTCTTAGAATTTACGAAAATGGAAATCATTTAAATATTCTGTATAGGGCAACCACGTAGAGACATTTGTAAATTTGGGCTGGGAATAGCTAACAGGGCAATGATTTCTCCTCTTGAGAAGAATGGGCTTCTATAAGTCATTGGTGCACAAATAATTGGTAACCCCAAATGTCTTCTGCACAGATTACAGATTAACACGTTCTCCCTGTGTCTTGTTGGTTTGGGACCCAAGGAAGAGTGGATAAAACTGTTCTTGATTAGTAAAGAGGGTGAAAGATTGGCTCAGAGGCAGAGAAATGATGTTAAATGAATGAAAGAAGAGGCAGCCCCCTTGTTGGAAGAGATTTATTTTCCCTTTGCTTCAAAAAATCACCTGGGACCCTCTCCCTCCTACCAGTTGAACCCACAGAATACTAAAGCTTTGACCCCCTTCCCTCTGACATAAACCTCATTACCAATGCATTTCAAATCTTTAAAAAACCTTCAGGTGCAAAAAGGAGATAGCTAAATGGCCCCCTGGAGGCCGTTTGCAGCCACATGACTCTATTAAAATGTACGGTCCTATCTGCCTAAGTACTTGGAAAGGATGAAGTACATCCTTCAAAGTGGTGATTTCATTCTATAAACCTATGGCCTCGTTTCCTTAGAGAGCACTTGTCCGCTTTCTATTTTCTCAGTTGAAATCAGATAAAATATTCCCAACACCGCCTCGAGTTTAATCTGGTTGGCTCTTACCACATATTTAACCATTTACTCATAGGTGACAGTAGAGTTTTGTGGCTGGGAATCAGGGGCAAGCTGATTCTCGTGAACCTTGGCCATTTACTAGCTTTGTGATTCGGGGTTAGTAATTCAGCTTTTGTTAACTCTCACTTTCTGACCCTATAAAAGGGGAAATAACACTACTACCATTTAGGATTGTTGGGAGGATTAATTCAGACATTATCTGGAAAGTACCCAGCCTAGCACCCTCAGCAAATATTATTACTATTTTCTGTTTTGATTATTTTGGTTCTTGGTCTTATCATTTTCAACCAAGTTGCATAAAATTTTCACACAGATAGGGCTCTGGTAATATGACTCATTGGTAGCATGACTGGTTGGTCTTCGAATGTCATAGCTTCACCTTGCAAACATATACCCAAGGGAGAATTTAGCTGCAGCCCCACCCTTATCCCAACCCACCAAAACATTAAATTCTGTAAACTTTTAGACAGAATCAAAGTTTTAATTTTTTGGAATCAATCCTGTTATACTATCAGATGATCTGGATTCAGTCTGCCTGTCCACATTTTATTGACCAGCCCTGTAAACCAGCCAGGGAGACTGTTACTGTCTCTTGAACACACCCTGCACCTTTGCTTGTACCTTCAAGTCTGTCCAAATCTAATCTACTCTTTAAGGCATAGGCCATATACTTCTTTCTCAATAAAATGTCTTCAGATCTTTTAAACAAATATTTATTTATTTATTTACTTATTTATTTGTAGTGGGGATTAAACCCAGGGACATTCTACCTCTGTGCTCCTTCCTTCCTTCCTTCCTTCCTTCCTTCCTTCCTTCCTTCCTTCCTTCCTTCCTTCCTTTCTTTCTTTCTTTCTCTGAAAGAGGGTCTTGCTAAGTTGCCAGGGCTGGTCTTGAACCTGTAATCTTCCTGTCTCACCCTCCCAAGTACTGGGAGGCGCACACCACCGTCCCTGGCTCTGATCTCCTTAGGGCATCATTTCTCTCCTTTGAATTTCCACAGACATGAGCCTTTCCCTTCTGTACGGAAAAGACTGTAGACCTGGTTTGAATCTTAGAACCAAAACCCAGCTGTGCACTTTTTGGCGGGTACTTTATCTCTCTTCAATTAATTTCTGCATTTGTCAAGGGGGGATAATATTGTCACTTTGAATGGTTTTTCTCAAGCTAAAGCAGAACCCTTAGTTCTGTGCCTGGGTCTTAGTCACTATTTAATAAAGACCATCTTACATAGTCTAAATATCTTATGAACATGAAATCACTTCCCAGTTGACTGGATGCGAATGTTTTCCATGAGATATTATTGGCACATTACTTAATTCTATCTACCTATATCTATCCATCTATCTATCTATCTATCTATCTATCTATCTATCTATCTATCTAATCTGCCATTATACTAGGTGTTGAACCCAGAGGCATTCTACCTCTGAGCTACACCCCAGCCATTTTTTATTTTGAAACAGGATCCTACTAAGTTGCTGAGGGTCTTGGTAAGTTGCTAGTGTTGGCCTCAAACCTATAATCTTCCTGTATCAGCCTCCCAAGTACCAATAAACAGGCATAAACCACCACACCCAGCCATTTAATTATTTTATATACTTGCCAAAGCTTTCATTTACTGGAGTTCAGATTAGAGTAAACAAGCTGATTGATACTCGGAAGCTTGCTATCCTTGAAAACAGGAAAACTTCACAACGTTGTAGATCATGCCAGGTTTATGCATATTTAAGGACATACATGAAACCCATGGGTGTGAGAAGGGGTGGGTGGGTCATAGGAGCAGAGTGGAAAGAAGGAAATTAAACAAGTCTTGCAGGAAAGGATAACAATAACAAGCTGGGAGCTGAGGGTATGACTCAGTGTAGTTCCTCCTGATGAACCACCAAAAATAAAACCCTGAGACTCAGCAGCTCACACATGTGAATTGTAGTTTCCGCTGGTGCCTTTTACACATAGAGCACAGACAATGTGCAACATTTCATGGCTGAAGAGTCTGTCACATGGAATTTATGAAGATCTTAGGGTGAAATTAGAAAAGCGACCTGCTCCTCTGGAATGGGATCCTTTGAACTTGACTCAAATTTGCTGTACGTCTTCCAAACCCTGAGCAAATGTTCTTAATGAAGTTATATGAAAAGAGCGCCCTTCTTCCCAGGAAAACACTTTGTGACAAGCTCAAAGAGTTGCCAAAGAGAATTAAACATCTAATCAAATCCTGTGTGAGTGTGAGTAACCAATTAACAGGCCCAATTCCCATCGCCAGGGCCAAAATCAGCCGGCAGGGCATTAAAGTCGGTTTTTGTACGCGCTATCATCAATGAAAATTAGGTAGTGGTAGCTTAGTTGGAAAAAAAAAATAAGAAAAGAAAAAAGTCCATTCTCTCAGCAATCTGTATCTACAGACAGAAAAAGAAAATGGCACTTTTAATAAGAAGACTGTCAGCTCCCAAAGGTATCATCCATGATGCTCTGCAGCCACATAAAAGATGTGCCAGTCATACTTAAGATAGCACCCATGCTTAACAGAAAAATATCACCATAAAATAGAGAGCGGAGGGAAGAAAAGAAAGGTTGGGAGTCAATTCTAAGAGAAAAGAATGCGCGATTTTCCAGCCTGTCATTGCCCTTTAGGTATTAAGATGATGCTACAGAAAGAGGACTTGGAACCAAAATGTGTAACATAAGCTTTAGGGAGTTCAAAGTGAGTAAATCTGGCAGCAGCTTTTTGGCCATCTGCATCTGGTCAAGGAGTATGTGTGAGAATTCCAAGGATCAACCTCCCTACCACACTACTGGGGAGGCTGCCATCGAGTTAGGTCATCTTAGTACATTAGAGAGCCATGGATTGCTGGGAGGTTAAAGAACTGTGCTTCTGCAGATGAAATAAATAGCTATACACTTTAAGAATTGGTAGCTCTGTAGGCATATATTTGGATCTCAGACATATAAAAAAAACCTGATTAAATGACTGGAATTATTTATCAAATTTCTTTTATCATATTTACTTTAAAAACATGGAAATAATAAGGCTCATAATCAATACTTTAGTTCTTTTTGAAAACTACAATAAATGAAAACTACAATAAAGAGGGTGAATATGATATCTGTGTGTGTGTATGTGTGTGTGTACGCACATGTGTGTTACTGGGGACTGAACCACAGTTATACCTCTGTGCTACACCCTCCTAGCCCTATTTTATTTTTTTATTTTGAAATAGTCTCACTAGGTTGCAGAGGGCCTTGCTGATTCTTCTGCCTCAGCCTCTCAAGTACTAGGATTACAGGTGTGCACCAACACACTTGGCTGATATCTATCTTTTAACAATATTATTTTAAGAATTGTAAGTGAAAAATTATTTCCTTTACAATGTTTATTTTTCTTGGGAAGATTAAATATAAAAACAGAGTACTGGTTAGCTTTAAATAATGGCTATATGCTCATGCAATTCTTTTTATGTAAAGCATACTATTATAGGGGAATATGAATAAGACCATGCTATGGCTTAAAGAGGGTGAAAAATCCCCTGTAAGTAAATAAAAAATTGTATCTTAATTCTTTAAAGGAAACTCAATTAGGAAAGCAATTACTAAATATCTAGTATATCTTGGACCCCAGCTCAGCTTCTGAGAATACAAAGGTGGAGAGAACCATCAAGGAATTTACAATCTAGATATTATCATGTAAATAAAACAATAAAATTAATTTTCAGAGGTTCCATACTGATCCTATATTAAATAGTACAATGTATATGAGAAAGAAGAAAGGAAAAGCATGTAGGAAATCAGAGAATTCTCCAAAGAAGAACGACATATTAGGCAATCTTGCAGGACAAAATATGCATGAATAAACAGAGTTTGGAGCAATAAATGAAAGAGTATATTTTAGAAAGGAAGGGACATAGATGCAGTTAAGAGAGACAGACTGGAAATAAGTATTTGTAGAGGATTAATATCCTATTATAAAAAGAATACCTACAAGACCCAAAGGAGAAACATAATATAATAGGAAAAAAAAAAAAACAGGCAAAGAATAGGAAAAAAAAAAAAAACAGGCCATTCAGAAAACAGGGACTCTGAATTGCTCTTAAATGTATAAAAAGATGCTCGTTTTTATTAGTAACTAGGTTAATGCTAACTAAAGAAAGATGTATTAGCCAAATGTTAAAAACTCTGATAAATAACCAACATTGGGGAAGGAATGTTCTAAAATAGCTGAAGGAAATTTAAATTTGTTTGACCACTTCAGAAAGCAAGTTCATATTATCAAATAAATTGGAAATTCCCAAATCCTATGACACAGTAATTCCATGCTTATTTTTATAAAAAATATGAACAAAACAGACCAAAATCCAAAGTAGTTCTTAGCATCACAATACCTGACTTCAAACTCTACTACAAAGCCACAGTAATAAAAACAGCATGGTATTGGCACAAAAACAGACACATAGACCAACAGAGCAGAATAGTACATTCAGAAACAAACCCACACACTTACAGTCAATTGATTCTTTACAAAGGAGCCAAACCATACACTGGGGAAAAAAGCCTTTTTAACAAATGATGTTGGCAAAACTGGTTAACCATATGAAGGAAAATGGAAATAAACCCCACTGTCTCACCCTGCACAAGAGTCAATTCAAGATGGATCAAAGACTTGGAAATCAGGCCAGAGACCTTGCAGCTACTTGAAGAGGGCATAGGGCCAACACCTCAACACATAGGCATGTGTAAAAACTTTCCCAACAAGACCCCAAAGGCACAAGCAACTCAAAGGAAGATCAACACACCAACCCTTCTAAACCCAGTCAGTCCCCTGCTAAGGAATCTTCCCTGTTCTGCACTCACTAGTACCTAACTCCACATGATGTTTCTAGAAGCCATCATCTTCTATAATATAGCCCTATTTAAGCTCCTCTTCTACCACTCTCTGAAAATTATCCCATGAGTGCTTGCATAATTGCTACCCTAAATACTGGAATAATTTTCCATCTTGTTTCTCCACTGATCTCTGGACAAGAATGGGCCAATAAAACATCACAAATTCTCTTCCTAAGGTGACCCTTGCCTTTCACTTCAGTTTTCTTTTAGACTAGGGTGAAGAGACATTTGTTTGTTTGTTTGTTTGTTTCCTGTGACTTGCAAGATAATTAACTTCTGAAAGCTCTGCAAATTATTATGTTACAACTGAAGCTTTAAAGAGATCCCAATATATCCATCAAACACATGATTACTATAACAATGACACCAAGGTCTGCTGCTGGAGCCACAATGACTGAAACACTTTATTTTTAATGAGGGAAAGCTTCTGCAGTGTAACAATCAATACTCATCAGTAAAGAGAACGGGACTGCCTCATAATTGTTACAAATTCAATTATTTCAGCAAAAATAAATACAAGCTGTATAAATATGACAAGCGGGCTCTTAGCTTTAAAACCCTTCTATTAGAATTATGACTAATTTCTGTCTGTGATACACAAGAGCTATGATATGTAGGTACTGACCACATCTGAAAGAGCGCCTGTAATTGAATTGCAAAACCCATTTCCAGAAATAGTAGCCTTTTTTTTGCTTACTTAATCAGACAAATACATTAAAAGGATATTTTTCTTCTTGCTAACGTCTAGGAGGTGTGATGGTGTCTGTCACACCAGGACTTCAGGGTAAATATTGATTACATGTTTACTGTCCTTGAATTAAAGTAGAGACTTGAAATATATTTCAGAATTTAGACCTAGGTTCTGTCTTGAGAGGTTCATCATGTAGTGAGAATCACAATAATAATTACCAGTTTAGGATTAGCCTCCATGATAATCATAGCAAATGGCAAATTATGAAAAAAGCCATAATCTTATAGTTATGTTTGGGGAAGTGAGGTTTGGAGATTATTACAAGACTTGTAAAATCAGTGCCTTATAAGTGTCCATCTGCTGGGCACCTATTCACGACGGACACAATGCTGGGCGCTTTGTGCACATTCTCACTGGTCATTCCAAAGATCCTGCAAGAGCATGAAAGGGGAAAACTGAACTTGGTGTAGATAAGCAATTTCTCTAAGGGTAAGTTGAAGTTTGCTATTTAGAGGGGAAATGTGGTAGTTTAAAGAAAGGCAGGAAAGATGATCTTCTTTGAAAAGGAAAACTCAGGCAGAATAGCAAGTTCTGCTGTTTGAAGACCAGCAGATGGTAAGTCAGGCCGGAAGAACACTGCTAGGCAGCGAGGCTTCTTAATGCATGGGTGAGAATAGATAGATATATCAAAATTTTAAATTATTAAAAAGGTTATGCATTTTATAGTTATATATAAACTATCCTCAATACAAGCTTAGAAGATGGAACTCATTAGTTCCAGTGGTTTTCCAGTGAGAAAATAAGTTTGGTGAAATACCTTGCCTGAGGTTTTACTTACCTAATGAGGAGTAGAGACCAATGCAGATCCTGGACTAGATCTCCATTTGAGCCTCCCAAGAATGGACTATGAATGTACGCAGAGTTGTGAAGTCAGAAGAATATGATCAAAGCAAGCCAGCAAATTAAGAAATAATTCACTGAGTATTTCTCCTCTAGGCTCCCTGAAGTCCGAGGCAGTAGTTTCTAACTACATTAAAGAAAGATGGAGACTTTGAAGACAAAGATATTGAACAGAACATCTTTCTCTCCAGTGTCCTTCATCCCTCTGTTATGACAGGGCTGTCCACAGGGGACCAGTTTTGTCCTCCTCACTACCTGGAATTGCCCTCTTATTTTCCCTCACACTTTCGGCACCAGTTATTTGCCCTCTCCAAGATTTCCAGATCCTTACTCCCTCTCTGACCCTTTTTATTAGCTCTTCCCTCCAGGCACAAGTGTCCCTGATCCAGTCCCCACCCATGCATGGCCGTCCCTTTAAGCTTGTACCTCTTACAGCTATCTTGACAGCTCTATACTCTGAATACAGCAGAACACCTGTTTTCTTTGGCCTACCAAGCATTTCCAGAAGAGTTACTTCAGTTTTGTATACTTTTATTGGTGCATTGTAATTACACATCATAGTGAGGTTCAAAGTCATGCAAACGTAGGTGCACACAGCTCTTGGTGTGAACCTCTGGATGCTCCTCTCTGTTCCCTGTACAAGGTAGTGAGAGTGTAGTCATACCTTCATATATAGACACAGTGTTATTTAAACTGTTTCTCTCATTAAGCCTCATTTTCCACCTCTCTGTCCACCTCTTCCAATCCCTTTTCACTATTCTATTGGCTTCTCTCCTCATTTATATGAAGCTAATTTTGTTTCCTATTTTCTCTCTAGCTTACACCTATGAGGAAAAGTATATGACCTTAATTTTCTGAGATTGGCTACTCTCACTTAGCATAATATTCTTTAGGTACACCCACTTCCTGCAAATGACATAGTTTTGTTCTTTATGGTTGAGTGGAATTCCAGTGTGTGTGTGTGTGTGTGTGTGTGTGTGTGTGTGTGTGTGTGTGTGTATTTTCTTTACCTGTCCATCTGTTGGCAGACATCTAGGATGCTTCTATGATTTGGATATTGGGAATTTTGCTGCTATAAATATGCATGCACCGCTAGAGTATTTTGACTTTAATTTTTCTGGAAAAATACCAAGGAGTGGTATAGCCAGGTCATATGGTGGTTCTATTCCTAGTCTTTTTAGACATCTCCAAACTAATCTCCATCGTGGTTGTACTAATTTACGATCCCACCAACAATGTAAAGAGGTTCTTATTTCTCCATATCCTTGCCAGCATTTATTATTATATGTATTCTTAGTGATTGTTATTCTAATTGGAGTTTGATGGAATCTCAATGTAGTTTTGATTTGTGTTTCCCTGATTGCTAATGATGAACATTTTTTTTTCACATATTTATTAGCCATTTGTATTTCTCCTTTGTAAGAAGTGTCTATTAGTTCAATTGTCTATTTTGATTGTATTATTTGGCTTTAGTGTTGCTTTTGAGTTCTTTATTTATATTCTAGATATTAGTTCTCTATCAGAAGAATAGCTAGAAAAGATTTTCTCTCATTATGTGAGCTCTTTATCTTTTCTAGCTCTTTAAATATGATGGTTGAACCTACTATTCATGCTTTCAATATCAGCTGAGTTTTGAATATTGTTTCACAATACTTTTAGTTATCTCAAGCCTATTACTTATTCAACTTCCATGAAGACAACTATAAATTTGTATACAGTCCCAAACTTCCCTTGTTTAACCTCAGGCACTTCTACTTTTCTAGACTTCCACCTTTTTTGGTCTTCTTCAGCATCTCATCTCTGCATCTTAAAAGCCAATTCCCTTACCTGTCCTCTCCGTTTTCATCCTCACCTTCAAACCATCCTGCTTTCACTACATTTTGAGCTCTATATCTGAACTTTTCTTATTGTTATAAGGAAATAATACCCCTTGATGTTCTGTTTCTCAGATTTTAATATATTTCTCCTCTCTCCTCCTTCTTAGTGTTTATATAAATTCAATTCAATTTCTCTGGATTCTTAAAAAAATTTAGCTTGGTGTGTTGGCATACACCTGTAATACCAGTACTTGGGAAGTTGAGACAGGAGGATCACAGGTTCAAGGACAGACTCAGCAATGTAGTGAAACTCTCAGCAACTTAGTGAGACCCTGTTTCAAAACAAAAATAAAAATAAAAAAGGAGCTGGGGGTGTATCTCAGAGGTAGAATTCCCTTGGGTTCAATCCCCAGTACCATAAACAAACACACAAAACAAATTTTGCTTCCCTCCTTTTCATGTACATTTGTGCCTTACTGAAGATACTGAGGATGTGTGGATCCTCAGTAAGAGACCTCAACAAGGCTTGGTGTCTTACCAAGATTTGGTTTTAGTGAGGTTCAGAAAGAAAAATTTTTAAACAATGCATCAGACAAGAGGACCATGTTGGTGATATGTCAAAAGAAAGACATGGGAAAGACTGCTGCATTGGAAAAGGGGGCTCAGGTGGCGCTCTCAATAGCAGGCATCTGGAGAAGCACCTATGGGTAGAGGGCTAGGTACCAAGGGGGTGATCACAGGTGGACAGGATGGACAGGTTGAACACTGGTTAATGAACTCACTTGGCGCTTTTGTCTGTAACACACGTTCACCCTACCTAAGCACAGCGTTGGGAGAGACTCGGCTGCTACCTAGGCTCCTTGATAAAGAATAATAACCTAAAGTGACTTGAAATTACTGAAAAGAGGCAGGAGAGAAAGCGCCAAGACAAATGTTCATCCCCTGTTGTCAGTTTACACAGTGAGCGTAGTATGAGACATTAGTATAATTGTATAATTATTGTATAATGGTATAATAGTATACTTATTATGTGTAAGTTTTTACATATTTTTAAAAGAGTAGTTCTAAAGCATATTTTAAATGCCCTTTACATATAACTGTTCATTTCATTAAATCTCATTTTTTAAAAATCAATTGCTTTCGCATTCATAAACAAAGAAAAACGACCCACAGCTCCATGCATGATAAAGTTAAACAACAGTATTTGAGTCGTTACATAAACTTTTTATTTTACATTCAGAGTACAGGCATATGATTCATGATAATAAATATTTGCCTGTGTATTTTTGTTCCCAAGTGTGTTAATATTGGCTACTAAGATGCATTTAATCGACAAACATTTACATTTTACAGATAGCTTACAGGGAAGGATTCAGGCCTCACCTTCTATTATTGCTTTTTTACTCACAGATACATTAATCATCAGTCCAAAATTGAGAAAGCAATTTTTTCCTGCATTATCCAAAACACAGTTGCTACTGGTGAACAAAATTATCTATTCATATGAGATTGTTCATATAAGAAGTATCTCTAAAGCACTCATGAGCTAGTCTGCTTTTATTATTTGTTTAATATGAGCTCTATACATTCAAAATAATGCACTGAATCGGGTAGTTCCTGAGGTGAAATCACATGCAATACAGATTCACTACTTCTGACGGCTTAGGGACAAGGTTTAAGGTGAGCAGGGTCTATGAATGTCAGATCAAGTGGTGATTTTTAGAGAAGCTTCATCTTTCTGGCAAGTATGAATGAAAGGCCTCTGTTGACAGCATGCAGTTCAGTGCCTGTAACAGGGCAGACCATTTACTGTTATTCCAAATGTCGAGCTGCACCTCACCTGAGCCCATTAGACTCTCCCAGGGGAATGGGACAAGATCTGCTGCCCCTGAGCTGAGAACCACAAGGTACAGGGCAAAATGGAGGGCTGATAAATAGGCCCCAGGGGAAGCTGTAGCATGCTGTGGACTGAGAAAGGCAAGCAAGAGAGGAGGAAGAGAAGGAATGAGACCCAGAGCACTGGGCTGGAAGTCAGGTCCTGGCTTCGATGTTAACTGGTTGGCCTAACACAGAGTCTGGTACTTAGTAGATAGTGCATGGAAGAACAATCTCTTAGCTGGGTATGGTGGTGCATACCTGTAATTCCAGTACTTGGGAAGCCAAGACAGGAGGATCACAAATTCAAGGACAGCCTCAGCAAATTAGTGAGATCCTTCACAAATTAATGAGACCCTATTTTAAAATAAAAAATAAAATAGGGGTGGGGTGTGTAGCTAAGAGGTAGAATGCCACTGGGTTATATCCTTAGTACAAAAACAAAAACAAAAAAAGAAATAGAAAGAAATTCATGCTTGCTTAACTTTATTTCATCATTCATTTTGAATTATGTGTGTGACTTTGGGCAACTTGACCCTTTTGCTCAGATTCTCTTCCTCTGTAAATATGGAAGATTATACTGAGGATATCTGTAGTTACTATTGATTCTAATTTATGCTAAGAACCTATGAAATAATTAAGTCTAAAAAGATATCAGCAACAAAGTTTCCAGCTCATGCCATTTTAATCCATGTTTCTACTTGTTATCTTTTTTTGTTGTTGTTGCTAACATTAAGTCCAATACACAAGGTACTTAAATATGTTCTAAATTATCAGACAAGATAATTTACATCAACCAACAAAAAATTGTTTAGCACCCTTATCCCAAGATTCCATTTTTACTTTGATCTTCCACCCGCTAATTAAAAAAAAAAAAAAAGAAGAAAGAATCAAAAGTACCTAACTTTTAAAATGGATTGCAAAAAGTGTCAAAAAATTGTAGAGATGCCAGGCGTGGTGGTGTACGCTTGTAATCCCAGCATTTGGGAGGCTGAGACTGGAGGATCCGGGTTCTTGGCCAGCCTCAGCTACCTAGTGAGGCCCTCCACAACTTAGTGAGACCCTGTTTCAAAATAAAGAATAAAAAATAGGACTGAGCGTGTAGCTTGAGGTAGAATGCCCCTGAGTTCAGTTCCCAGTAACACACACACACATACACACACAAAGTTGGGTGTGGTGGCACATGCCTGTTAACACAGTAGTTGAGAGGCTGAGACAGGAGGATCATAAGTTTGAGATAAGCCTCAGCAACTTATCTGAGACATTGTTTAAAATAAAAATAACAAAAGTAATAATAATAAACAGGGCTGAAGTGTAGTTTGGAGGTAGAATATCCTTGGGTTCAATCCTTAGTACCAAAAACCAAATAAATAAAAATTTGAAAAAAGAGAGCGAAAGAAAGAAAAAGAAACTATAAAGGAAAGTGTATGACTTAACCAGTTTCAAATGGACACAGCTATGATAAAGTGGTGGATAAGAAGAACTAGGAAAAACATCTTTCGTGGTTCAAACAGCCATGCTGGGGAATTAGCTTATTGCCCAATTGTTCATTTACAAACAGAATCCTTTATGTGCAGCTTTTGCTTCCCCCCAGGTGCATCCTAAAATACAAAAAATACCCACCAATGTGCACAAGTAATATGTCCTTGGTAAATACCAAGAAGGAAACATTTATACCTCATACACAATATTATATCTCTCTATTTCTGGTACAAATATCACAATGCTACTTCGTGCTACTTATTATTTTTAATTCCCCAACTTATTTTGAAAACAAGAATGCCAAATGATTCGTGTTTGGAAATTATAGAAAAATATGTCCATAGGACATTTAGGAATGAATTATTACAATGGGTCTGTTGTAAAAACAGTATATTTTATGGGTCAGAATGACACGGGAATATTTATCTTCATCATAAGAAAGAGTCGCTGTGAATTAGTTATGGCTGGAGCTCTCGAGAGTAATCAATTCTCTCCTCACTTGTGGGATAAATATATTTCACTGTAGTCATCATGCATTCCTGTAGACGGCTAAGGGCTTCCGACTGCCTCGGGATCATGGGTGTGTGAATTTATTTCTATGGGTGTAGTTCCACATGATACGCAGACTGACTATAGTAAGCAGAAATTGGCAGATTTATTCCCAAGTGAATGCAAAATGTGGAGAAATTAAAACAAAAATTAGTCATATTGTCCTGTCCACTCTTTTGCTTCCTCATTTAGTCAAGCAACATGCATCAGGATACTTCAGCAAGATTAAATACCTGCCTCTTAGGAAATCAGACTAGAGCATATATGAGAGTTGAATCTCCCATCTCTCCAGCTCAGAAAAGCATGTTAAAATTCCTCAGGCTAGTCTGTTTTGTTTTGTTTTGTTTTGTTTTTCACCAAGGAAAAAAAGCTGGTCACCAAATTAAGACAGATCAAGGTGAAGTCCACTTGTAGTGTACATGGACCTGCTTAGTGGAGACAGATCATGCTGAGCAGGTGGGGTCCTTGGTATGCTCTTGCCCACATCCCATCTTATAGGAGTTCTACTAGATTAAAAAAAAATAAGAAGAGGTGGTATTGACATTTGATGAATATTCACAAAGTTTGTTTGTATTAAAGAAACTCTGTACCTAAGGATTTACACCAGTTTCTTCCTCTGAATATATTCTCTTGTGCTTCTCTAGAATGACTGGCGAAAGGCCTACATGGGTCAAATGTCATTTAAAACATGATTTGCTTCTGCAATCTCCAAATGTTTGGCATCCTACAGATGAAACGTCTGACTCTTTCAGTTTATTTTAAATTACTTGGCAGTGTGTAGCTACGGTGGTGAAATAAGAATCCCATAAAAGGGACCCAAAGTAGAATTAACTGACAATGAAGAGCTTCCATCCATATTCAACTTCTTAATGGATGCCAGGTCTGATTTTCATTAGCCCCCATGTACATTCTTCTCGGAGGCTGAGAAGTTATGTCGATGCTTTTTTTAGTTGCTGCTGGTATTAGCAGGGCTTTTGAATGAGGCCAGTTTCCTGATGTGGTTTTCTATTTACAGAGCGGTGACTCTGTGTTCTTTTTAGTATTTTTAATGACTACGAAGAGGAAGGTTGTAGCAGTCAATAGGTCTGTGAGACGTGATTGTCTCGAATCATAATGCCCGTGGAAAAGGAGAGCAAGGGAATTTAGGGCCCATGTGATGGCTACTGCGGAAAGGATAATTGATAACTGTCCAGTGATGTGCTTAATAACCGAGTCTCTGACAATTACTCCTCAGCTGTGTTACCTCATTACTTTTTATTTTGATATATACTATACAAGCTATCATTATAATTATATTCAAATGTACAGTTCAGTAGCATTAAGTTCATTCGCATTGCTACAAAACAAACCAGATCTCCAGATTTTTTTCACCTTGCAAATATCTGAAATTGTAAATTGATTAAATGACAATGTGCCTCATTTTGATAGTGGCTTTATTCGTATATTCTTTTATGGCTTTCTCTTTTTTTTGGCGTGTGGTACTAGGGATTGAAGTCAAGAGTATTCTACCTCTGAGCTACACCTCAACCCCTGTTTTATTTATTTATTTATTTATTTATTTATTTATTTATTTATTTATTTATTTATTTTGAAACAGGGTCTCACTAAGTTGTGGAGGGCCTCACTAAGTTGCTGAGGCTGGCTGAGAACTGCGATCTTCCTATCTCAGCCTCTCACATACTGGGATTACAGGTGTGTGCTACCATGCCAGGCTGTTTCATAGTTTCAAACTTCTTTCATATATTACATTATTTGATATTTTCCTCACCCAAAACATTATGAACTTGAGCAACTACTGTTAAATATTGTGCTAAATGTGTAACAAATATCCAAAATACATTTATCAAATCAATCACTTTGAGAGCTACATTTTTCTGAGCTTATGGCTTTATGCTGTTTCATTCATATGTAATCTAAAATGTTTAGATAGAAATGTTTCACTATAGCTGGGCGTGGTGGCGCGCACTTGTAATCCCAGCATTCGGGAGGCTGAGACCAGAGGATCTGGGTTCGAGGCCAGCCTCAGCTACCTAGTGAGACACTCTGCAACTTAGTGAGACCTGGTTTCAAAATAAAGAATAAAAAATGGGGCTGGGGGTATAGCTCGGAGGTAGAATGCTCCTGAGTTCAATCCCCAGTACCGCAAAAAAAAAAAAAAAAAAAAGAAAAAAAAGAAATGTTTCACTATATAAAATATATTAGCCGGGAATGGTGGTGCACACCTGTAGTCCCAGTACTTGGGAAGCTGAGACAAGAGGATCGCAGGTTAGAAACCAGCCTGAGTAATTTAGCAAAGCTCTCAGTAACTTAGCAAGACTCTGTTTCCAAATAAAAATAAATTAGGGCTGGTGGTGTAGCTTGGAGGTAGGAAGTCCCTGGGTTCAATTCCTAGCACATATGCCCCACGCCCCGCCCCTCTCTCTCTATATATATGTATATCCTGCGATTCTCTTGTCTCAGCTTCCCAAGTACTGGGATTACAAATGTCAGGTGAGCACCACCACTCCCAGCTAATATATTTTATATAGTGAAACATTTCTATCTAAACATTTTAGATTACATATGAACATATGAATTAAACACCATAAAACCATAAGCTCAGAAAAATGTAGCTATCAAAGTGATTGATTTGATAAGTAAAGATATATACATATATATAGTGGTCAATGATAATAGTTTCTATTAATGATAATTCTTTCTATTAATAATAGTTTATATATAAATTATTATCATTATTAGAAAGTTTATATATATAAACTGTTATCATTAATAGAAATTTCAATGCATGTTAATATTATGAACTTTTTTAGTTTAAAATATTGCTATCTTTACACTGGCATTTAAAGAGTTTCTCGTATAATTTATTCTCATTTTCCAACATTTTACTTGTGACAATGAATTGGTCTTCATTAGTATAATGCTACTGTCATGAGATAGTGCAGACTCATTGCTGTAGCAGTCAGGTTTAGGGGAAAGCCTACTTTCTTCCTTCTCCTTTTCCTCTACACACATGCTTATTCATCTCGATGTATAACTTTTAGGGATTCATCTGCTCTTGGATGCTACACATCTATCCCCAAGTGACGATGAATGTCCTATTTGCTTACAACTAGAGACATGGCTAATTCCCAATTTATTAAAAGTCATCTCATCTCTTACGCTATACTGGCAAAGTATTAAAACTTGGTGGCAGATGCACGGGGTTTTTATGTGGGACCTGGTCTAATTGCTCTGTCGGTTAGGATGAGTTAGTTCTCAGTCTCAGAGTTCTCATTGTAAGAAAAAATGTAGGCAACAGTGCTATGTCACATGAGTTATTGGGGGAAAAATAATACGTGATAATGGAAGGGAAAGGCTCTAAAACAATAAAATCCCTCTCAAATATATTTACACACAGGAGCGTGTCTAAGGACAGGATCCATCCATTAAAAGGCGCGTGTGTGTGAAGTACTGTAGCTGGATTCTTATTTTCCCAATGACTCACATGGAAATATTTCTCCAGTGAAAAAAATGGGTCCTGAGACACATTTAAATATCTGACTTCATGGCAGGTTCAGCCTAGTAGTCCCTTCTCTGGTCCTTTAATGCTCATAAAAATTTTTTTCTCAGTTTACAAATTCCAATGAAATAGAATTCTGTAGTTTAGGTTGTCAGTACCACACCAAGTTTAAGACATTTCTGTTCTATTAAAAATATATCATTCTGTGTTTAGCTCTAGGGGGGAAGTGTAATTCAAGGAAGAACCCTTTACTGCAAAACTTTTGCTTACACACCTATATATTTATGTATGGATTTTGAGTATTTTTGGACTGCTGTGCGGTATTCTCTGTTTGGATGATATGCGTGGTGACACGAGAAACTGTCTCCTCTGTTGTTTACTTCTATCCACGTAGGCTTGAGAGCAAAATAATGTACATAAATAATACACGCTAGCAAATACCACTCTTACTTATCTGTACTTCCCTTCTCTTTTTTATTTACTGTCGTAGGTCAGGTTGTTTTTGTTTCATGCACTCTTGGAAGAGCCTGGTGAATGTTCTCTCCCTTCCTCTCCTCTGCCTCTCCATCTCTCTCACATAATAATATGGGCAATCTCAAGCCACACTTCCATCCTTTAGTGGCAAACGGTGAATGGATACCTTTCTCTCTAGAGCTGTGACATCCATCACTAGCCACATGTGACTACTGCCCACTTGAAATGTGGCTGGTCTGAATTAAAATGCCCTGAAAGAGGTATAGAATGATATGCCAGATTCTGGACAGATAGTTAAAAAAAAATTACAACTCTTATTGGTAATTTTATATTGATTCCATGTTGAAATGATAGTATTTTGAATACATGAAGTCAAAAATATACTATTGAAATTAATTTCACTTGCATATTTTTTACGTTTCTTACCATAGCTACTAGAAGACTTAAAATTATATACTTGTGACTTGCTTGGTATGTTATTTTTATATCAGATAACACTGATCTAAAGAATTAGTATAAGTCCATTAGCTTAATCCCACTACCTGCCTCATTTTTACTTTCCACTATTCTTTTTTATATACCATATGTTAGTAAAAATTGAAAAACTTACTGCTGCCAATATATTTTCTTCCTAGTGATTCTTCCTCTTTGAGTATTTTTAACTCATTGAATTTGCATATATATATATATATATATATATATATATATATATCTCAACACTGTTGATCACTCATCATCTTAATTTGCGGACATATTTCTTTCGAGATGGAACCCAAATCTAATTTTCAATTGCATACCTCTTAGCTCCTAGGATGGTTCTTTTCCTACTTGTGGTGATACTACATAAAATACAGGGTGCCTGGTTGAATCTGAATTTCAGATGTCCGGTAAATAATTTGTAACATTGTAATATTTGGGATATACTTAAACTAAAAAATCATTTGTTGTTTTTCTATAATTTGTATTTGACTGTGTGACCTGTGCTTTTATTTAGTAAGTTTAGCAACCTTACACAGCGGGCATTCCATAATTCATACAATGATTACACTAGAAAACATTCATGAAGAATAATTAAATGATGACAAATTGAAGGGAAAAGTAGTCTACATAAGTGACCTAGAGGCCTGATTATCCTACCAACTCTTAGGTTCCCAATTTCTTTAAAACTAAGCTCATCATTAAAATATTCATAAAGCTAACCAGAGAGGCTTTAAATATTAGTACAACTTCTTTTATATATATATAGCAGTGCTCATATTTTGCGGTAAATCTGATGGGATAGAAAGAACCATTCCTAATAACAGGTGAAGGGAAATAGCGTCACCACTAGGAAAGACACATTTACATCGTCTTCTCATTATTGACTGGCTTGGACCATATTTAGCTTTTATATGTACGAGTTTACCTTTATATTTAAAAGGCTCTGTGGAATCGCTGAGTTAATAGAAGCAGGAACTGAGAGTCATTTCTGTTTAGACCTTCCTTCCCTGACACCCAGATAGGTGCATAGTTTTGTGTCATGCCTCCCCATTAAAGCTTTCAAATTCTTGGAGACCTGATATTTGTTTATCTAGCACTATTGCTCTCCTGTCTCTTCACTGTTAAAGCTGTACAATTACCCACAACTGTAAGCAGGAAGAAAGACTTAAACTGTATCATTTTTCAGAAATAACAGAAGTAACATCCTCCCAGCTCTGTGGCTGAATCTAGTGTCATTGTAAAGATGACTGATACCCTGATACAAACTTGGCACCGATCTAAATAAACACAATCTGAGAAAGGCAGTCCTATTGCTGCATTTATTATCCTTAGGTATTATTTTCAGCAGTGATAGGATTCTCTTTCAAACTTAATTGAAGTATTGTATTTTCAAATGAATATATTTAGGTTGCAAGGCCAATTTTCTTGTATTTTTTTTTTCCCCTGTGTGAGAATCATCTTAAACTTCATAGGATCTCTGTGCACACACAGAATGCTCCCTGAGTTTTCTTTAGGATTAGATGTCCTGATCACATCCAGATAGCCTCATTTTACAACTTCTGCCATTAGGTCATAACATGATAAATTCAAATAGCTCCTGCATTTTGTAAGTGTTCATTCTTTAGAACTACTTAGAATTAAAATACATGTTAAATATTATGTTCAAATTTTCATTACCCAAAGCAGTTTAGAGATTCAGTGCAGTCACTATCAAATCCCAAAGGCATTTTCTACAGAAATAGAATAAACAATTCTAAAATTCATATAAAACCACTAAAGATCCTGAATAGCTAGAGCAGTTAGCTAAAGTAAGAAGAACAAAGCAGGAGCATTAGATTATGAGATTTCAAAATGTACAGTTGTCTCTCAGTATTCATACAGGATTGGTTACGGGACTCCTTGTAGATACCCAAATTGGAGGATGCTCAAATCCTTTTTTTTTTTTAAGGAACTGGGGATTGCTCTACTATTGAGTTATATCTCTACCAATTTTTATTTTATTTTTAAAAAGGGTCTGGCTAAGTTGCCCAGCCTGGCCTCAAACTTGAAACCTTCCTGGCTCAGACTCCTGAGTAGATGGGATTCTAAGTATGCACAACTGCACCCAGCTTCTCAATTACTTATAATAATTAATACAATACAATAGCTATATTAATATTTGTTATGGTCCATTGTTTAGGGAATAATGACAAGATAAAAAGTCTGGACATAGTTAGCATACATATGACTTTCCCCACATGCTTTTGATCTGTGATTGCTTGAATATTTGGATACAGAACCCACAGATACAGAGGGCCATCCATACTATTAAGTTGTAGTAATCAAAACAGTTTGGTATTGGCACAAGAATAGTTGGAGAGCAGTGGAACCAAATAGAGAGCCCAGAAATAAATCCACACGTTTCTAGCCAATTGCTCTTCAACAAATATGCCAAGAACACACAATGAAGAAAGAATAGTCTCCTCAATAAATTGTGTTGGGAAAATAGGATATCCACATGTGGAATGAAATTGGACCCTTATTTCACACAATGCACAAAAATCATATAAAAATAAATTAAAGAATTAAATTTAAGACCAACATTGTCATACTACTAGAAGAAAATGTAGGGGAAAATTATCTTGACACTGGCATTGGCAATGATTTCTTGACTATGACACTAAAGGAAGAGGCAACAAAAGCAAAAATAAGCAAGTGGGAATACATCACATTAAAAATCTTCTACACAGCAAGGGGAACAATCAACAGAGTAAAAAGTTAACTCATAGAATGCAAAAAATATTCACACACCATTTCTCTGATAAGGCATTAACATTCAAAATATGTTAGGAATACAAACAACTCAATAACAAGAATACAAAAACTTGATTTAAAAAAGGGGTAAAGGGCCTGATTAGACACTCCTCAAAAGAAGCAATCAATTGCCCGACAAGTATCTTTAAAAAATGCTCAACATCACTAATTATCTGAGAAATGCAAATAAAAGCCATAGTAAAGATCACCTAACACCTATAAGGATGACTAAGAAACCAGACTACCACAGTAATGCAAGAATATATATGTTTATAGCTTCACAATTCATAACTGCCAAGCTATGGGACCAGCTGAGATACCCATCAACAGATGAATGTATTATATAACTACAGGAGATGTGTGTGTATATATGTATACACACAATGAAATTCTACTCAGCTATAAAGAAGAACAAAATTATATCAGTCGAAGGGAAATGGATGGAACTGGAGAATATTATGTGAGATTAGTCAGTCACAAAAAGTGAAAGGTCAGATGTTCTCCCTCATAAGCGGAAGGTAGGGAGAAACTGGGCCACAGGAGAGACTCCAGACAAAGAAAGAGAAACCTTAGTGGGGTGAAGGAGAAAGCCTAACTAAGGGAGAAGAGGAGTGGGGAGACTTGAAGAGGGAAACACCTCAACGGATGTGATGCACATACACAAACTTACCAAAGCCAATCACTGTGTTGCGCACAGGAAGGTGGGGAGGGATGGGGGAGGGCTCAACGAGTGCTGTGTGCATGGATGCCTCTATCACCCTGAACTGCATCACGATGTAGGATGCAATGTACCAAACAAACAAACAAACAAAAATAATAACTGTTACAAAGGAGATAAGAGATAAGTGTTAGTGAGAATGTGGAGAAAAGAGGACCCTGGACACTACTGTTGGTCACGTAAAGTGATACAACCATTATGGAAAATAGCATGGAGGTCCACTGAAATTTTAAAATAGACCAAGCAATCCCAATATTAGGTATATAGCCAAGAAATAGAATGATAAAATGATTATCATCAACAGATATCTGCACTCCTATGTTCATTACAGTTTTATTTATCATAGCCAAATGTGGAATCAACCTCAGTGTCCATTTATAGGAGAATAGATAAAGAAAATTTAATCTATACATATCATAGGGTATGTTCACCCTTAAGGAAGAAAAAAAAATTCTGTCCTCTGCCACAACATGGAAGAACCTGGAGGAAGTTATGTTAAGTGGAATAAAGCAGATAAAAAAAGAAAAATACTTGCATGATCTCACATGTAAAAAGTCCAACTCATAAAAGCAGAGAATAGAATGATGCTTGGCACAGGCTGGGGGATGGCAGCCAAAGGCTTCAGTTATATAGGATGAGCAAGCTCTGGAAATTTAATGTATACAGTTAATAATATTATGCTAAATACTTAGAATTTTCCCAGACAGTATAACTTAAAATTTTCCTCCACCCCCCACTACACAACAAAGGGATCTATGTAAAATGATGGATATGTTAATTAGATAGTTCTATAAACATATATAAAAATATCACATTATATACTATAAATATGTAGAATTTTTATTTGCTATTTATATTTTTATAAAGTAGGAAAACCAATACATGCATAAAGAAAATATGCTTGAGCTGCCTTTAAGATGCACACACACACACATGCATATATACAATCTTGTGTCTGGTTTTGTGGGTTTTTCCTTGTCAGTTACGATAGTGAGGAAGGGAATTAAAAGGAGTCATGACTCTTTGTTCTCTTTTCATTTCTGTGACTCAGTAACCCAAGTGGAAATTGATGATCCCAGACTCCAGTATCTCCTGGTCATCATTGTCTTTCACATTTTAATGAATAAGGACTGAACCAAGTTTTAAAGATTAGCTTTAAATAACCACCTAGTGAATACTGATTCATGGATCACTGACTCTGGAGGTCTAAGCAGCAAAATTAATTGCTTGTCAACTTGGGCTGGCTATATCTGATTATATTTCTGATGTGAACTTTTTTGTGTGGTTCCCTGCAGAACACCACGGATTGCTTGCCTACTTTATTACCAAAAAAGTGAATCCAAAGAATACTATCTTTCTCATAATTTTAAAGTACTCTATTGATTGATTTGCAAAGGTAGAATCAGGCTAGCATAGCCCATGACCACATGGCAGCTAAAACTATTTAAGACCAGGAATATCGCCAATACCAGGATCCTTCAGGTTTTCTTAGCTGTTTTAGCTAGATAAAATGAAAATTCTAATATACATCTTTAGATTAGTACAGATATGGTAACAATCTAAAGGTTGCTGCAGTGACTTTCCTAGGCTGAGTTTTTCTGTTTTCACTTTTACTATTTTTATAAACTGGTAAACAGATGATTCCTTCCTGATCATACCAACCGGAACCTCTCCCCAAACAAACAAACAAAATATCTTTTGTGAGGACTTTCTGTATTTGTTCTTGTTTGGTCTTTCATAACATTGAAAAAAAAAATTTCTAGCTACATTACAGAGAAGAGGCACATCTTGATGAAATGGCAGAAACACTTTGATACCCATTAACCTTTGTGACCGAGAATGAAATCTCCCAAGTCCTGAGAACATACCAGAGTAACACAAATCCAGCTTTATTTTATAGGTCCTATAAGACCTATAAACTTTCTACCTTTCCAGAATGGAGGCCACATGATTTGATAAATTCAAACATCATACTCAATGTGCAGGTAAGGAGTGAACGAACAGTGGAGCAGTGAAGAGGTTAGACAGTCAGATGGCTGGGGTCTTAATCTGTAGCCTTGATCAACCTCCTTACCCACGCAAACTCCACTTACATATAACATGGAGATCTACCCACTTTTTAGAGTTGAGATGAACATTAAATAAATAGTGCTTGTTAAAAAGAACTTCAAAAATAAAATCAGATCACATTAGAAAACTGTAGAAATGGACCTTGCATACAAGAGAACAGTTAGGAACCAGGAGACCTAACACTGAGAATGGAAAGAATCCCCTCTCTGCAGATAACAGTACATGTTATTAAACACAAAAGAGCAAGTATTTTGAACTGTTTTGTGGCTGCTTGTTCTACATCAACATTCTTATTAAGGCAAGCAGAGCTCTTTAAGCAGATTTGCCTGTAGCCAATTGGTTTCATTTCACAGAAGCATGCTGACAAGGATATAAAGCTTACATTTTTTTGTTTTATTTATGATTAGCACTAGTATTTCCAAGAAGTTGAATGTCTTAAGATTTAGCTATGTGGTCATGGGTGGTTGGATTTGGTGTACATACAAACTGTGGTCTCTATTATTATTGAACATGCTGATCCTTGTTATTTATAGATTCTGTGTTCACCTATTTATATTTATCTGTGACCCTCAGCTCAGTATTTGCTGTTACTCAGGGATCTGCATATGTGTAGAGAGGCAAAGCCCAAGGAGACTGAGCTGGAGTTCTACCTTCTCTTTTTAGCTCTCCCACTGGAAAGGAGTGTCCCCCCTTTATTTAGTGCCACATTCCTTAAGTGCTTGTGCTTTTTTGTTATTACCATGGCTCCAAGGTAGAGCACTGAAGTTCTTTGTAGTGTTTCTAAGCCCAAGCTGACTGTGATGTGACTCAGGCTGAAAATATGAGTGCTATTAGATAAGCTTCATTCAGGTATGGCTGAGGAACCCCTGTTCTCAAGCCAGAAGCTATGGTGGTGGTCCTTCCTACCTCAGCTGCCAGCTTCCTAAAGAGCATAGGAGCTATTTCCATTTGATTTCCTAGGCCTAAAAAAAGACAGCCAATAGATTATGCAAAGCCTACATGGCCAAATGCACAGACATCACTTTCTTCTATACTGTCACTGAAAGTCTGTCTGGATTTAGGGCTTCCTTGGTAGGGGCTATGACCAAATCCATCTTTCCCAGGCTTACTCTCCCAGTCACAGCTCAGAGTCCAAAGCAGGATCTATGATCATTTCACATCTTCTTACCCAAGGGCTTTAAGAGAACAGTCATTAGCATATGGCAGTTCTGGGATTACTGTACAAAGGACTTTTAACCATGTTCTAAATCAATTGAATTGGAAGAGTTTTTCAGAGAAACTTCCTGGTGCCAACTTCCATGTCCTTTATTAAGTGCCCAAGCATGGCTGCATAAAACCGATTAAGCCTGAACCTATTATGCACGCAGTTCTTCACTTCCCTGGCAAGAGAGAATATGTCAGATAATCTCATCAATTCTGTCAAAATCAATTACGTGTCAGGTAGAGAACTTTAGGATATCAGTGACCCCCAAGGCAGTTAAGAATATTTCATACCTAATCAAGTCCCACACTAGAGGACATCAAACAGTTTTATAGAGCCAGTGAATAGAGATATCTGGATTAGATTTTAGTTTCCAATGTTTTGCCATACTTTGTTGCAAACTCTAAAGCCATATTGAAATCCTGAGAGCCCAGTATATCAATAAGGTCATTCAATAATAACTAAGGTAAAATAGACACAGTGGATTATATCAAGCTAAAAACTTCTGCACAGAAAATAACACAATCAATGGGGCAAATGCATAAATACAGTGTGTTAATAATAATAACATTGACTGAGTCAGGCCTGATTTCTGTCTGTTGCCAACGGAGAGAACGTATTGCAGTAGCAAGAAAAGTTTAATTTCCTTCTTTTGTCCTTAAAGGTTTCCTTGAATTTCCCTAAAACATAATGTACTGATACAAAGTGTATGCAAGAATGATGCAATTATTATAAATCCTTACAACTATTATAATTTCCTCTGCTTAAGCCTTTACCATACGGCAGACTCTTATTTGTGATAGTTGTGCTAAGACCTAAGGTCTTAGCTCACGGTGAACTATTGCTCTTAGAAGAAATAAAGGGTTAAGCTCCTACAAGCCTTAGGTGTTCAGAATTTTTAATTGTCATGAAATGAGACGTGACCTAATGCAGCAAAGGACCTTCCAGAAGAACTCATAGAATTCATAAGTATCCTCTATACTGCATACAAGAGGTCTGTCAGCATTAGCAGACTGCTCATTGCAGTAAGTTTAAAAGATTTAAAAGCCAGGAAAAGAATGGAGACAAGATACTATACACAGTGGAGTTCAGCAGGCTCATGCTCATGTCCATGAAGAAATGGTTGCTGCCAGAGATACAGAAAACCCTCCCAGGTTCTCAGGCTCCTGAGATCCAAGTTTCAGTGAGGTGCTAGATTCCAAGGAAAGCTAAGCTAGGAAACTGTAAGGCTGCTGCAGAATTCAATCCAGAAATGTGGAGCATTTCTTACTCATTCATTTTTCCCCAGTGAGGGGAACCAGGTATTGAAGAACCATTAGCTCTGAAATCATAGAGATCTGATTTATGGTTTATTAACTAAGTGATCCTTGGCAGGTTACTAAATCTCTCCTGAGCGGTCATTAACATGATCAACAACCTGTTAGGACTTCTGTCCACACTTGAGATGCTGTAGATAAAGGCTCAGTGCCTGTCCCATGTTGGGTTCTTATGAAACATCAGTTTTTGTTCCTTTGTTCAAAGTAATCAAGCAATGATACCTGAATTGGCTTGGTCTGGCTTCTGTTCTCAACTTTACCTTGGCTAAGAGCTGGATTTCTCGGTTCTAATTTGCTTCTGTTTCTGAGGCCTGGCTCATATTTTATACTTCGGAGGTGACTTAATCACCTTGGCCTTGTTTTACACATCTTGGCTCTGGTCTGTTTCCCAGCACACATAAGCTTTGACACTTACAATGGCTTGCAGGCCTCTGACCTGATTTTTGGCATATCTCCAAATATGAAAGGCAGATTTTTTTTTTTTTTAAACATCTGCTCACTCCCTAGAGGGAACATGCATGGATACCTTCAAACATCCATTTCAATCCAGGATCCATGTAAGAAAGTGAGATTGGAACTTTCTTCATAATATTAAATAAAGAACCACTGTACATTGTCCCTTATCCAAATTCAACCTCCAGTTAGTTAATAATTAAAGGTCATGGTTTCTCTAATTTTCCACAGTACTTCACATGACATTACATTTTCTGACAAAACTAAAGTAACCCGTTTTTAAGGCAAGGCAATTACCAGCTTTACTTTTGAACCACTACTAAGAGAATCTGTCAAATAAAGACACATGTTCTTACTTTTATTCAAAATTCTTTGCTAGAGAAATTACTTCTTATTAAAAATAGTTCCCAGATAAACTCCTTCACTTTCTTTTATCACAAGGAAGCTTTTCTTGAAAGACTGTTAAAAGCATGGCTTTGGGGTTTTGAGCTATTTTCTGACCTTTTGCACAATTAGTGCTAAGACACAGTTTTCTGATTCACAGTCAATCAACTTCTTAGGATAGAAACTGGAGCCAGGTGTGGTGGTGCATGCTTGTAATCCCAATACTTGGGAGGCTGAGACAGGAGGATCAGAGGTCTATGGTCAGTCTCATCAACTTCATGAAGACTTCTGCAACTTAGTGAATAGCTGTTTCAAAATAAAAAGTAGGTCTGGGGGTGTAGCTCAGAGGTAGAATCTCCCTGGGTTCAATCCTCAGTGAGATACACACACACACACACACACACACACACACACACACACACACACACACAAAGATAGAAGCTGTTGAAGCTGGATACCTCTGCCATGCTCAACTTGAGGCAGCAGAGGTCCAGATACTGATGCTGTGTTGCCATTCAGGAAAGAAGCTGGGATCCAGATTTCTGTTCTTGTTGTCTAGTTTTCTCTCCGTTCACTGAGTCATTCTTTCCTCCTATAATTTTTTATAGTACTGAAATTGAACCCAGAGATGCTCTACTACCAAACTATAATATACTCTTATTTTTAGAGAGGACCTGGCTAAGTTGCCCAGGTTGGCCTTGAACTTGCAATCCTCCTGTCTCAGTCTTCCAAGTACCGAAATTATTGGCATGTGCCACTGTGTTTCTGTCTTGATGGGTCTTAATTTTCAATACCCATGTTTTCTTAGGTACTCATGTTCACTTTTATAGGTTTTTTTTTTAACATGTAGAGAATTAATTTGAATATGACTGACCTTTCAAGAACAATTGCAGTGGTCTGGCCAGGGTGTACAACTAGAAGGCTCTGGCCAGTATTTCATTCTGCCCATATGATCTCATTTGCACCTGCCCTAGGACAGGTGAACCCATTTCATGTGTATGCCAGCCCCTCTGTCAACATAGTGCTCTGGAAAGGAAGTGATTCATAAGTGGTGTTGGCTGCTGGCAATTTGAGAATCTTTGTTTATTCCTCTTTTCTAAAGGCTTTTTTTCAGTAAAAAATGTGAGTAAGTGGCTAGGTCAAATGGATAAAGCTGTTTTTAAAAAATTCACAGAAGCAAAGAAAGTTCTGTTCGGATCTCTAACCTAAAATCAACAACTACAACAGCAACAAGGTGAAAGAAAAAGAGGAAGAGAAAATGATTATTCAGTGTCTTCTTCAGTAATCTATCAGAAGAAATTAACTCTTTAAGCATTAAGGAGTAAATTGGCTATATGTTATTTGAAATAAAAATTCTAAGGGACAAGTAACCAATGAAAACCCTGTCTATATTTTTTCACATATATGTCCCTAGTATAATTATTTAGGGGACCAGAGAATAAGATATATAGTAGAAAGGGAACGGGATTTTCTGGCAAAAGTGAAGGATTTCCCTCTCAGTTCAGGTTAGCAGTGAAACACATTTCCTATTGTCTCTAGGCTGTGCTGCAGTTCCTTCTGTCTTACACAGTGGCTCCTGCCTTCTTTACAGGCTTCAGAAGACTAAATGTGATTGCATTTGTAAAAACTGTTTCAATTGTTTGAAAAATACTAGGCCATAAAAACAGAAGGTACAGTTACTGGCACACAGACCCTTATTATATCATAATAAGGCTATCATAACCAGCCTCCCTATGCATCTCCTGGCTTTCTGGAACATCTTGTCCTACTCAGTTGGAACCAGCAATGCCAGTTTGATCATCCAAAATGCTGCTCTGCTCATGGCATTCCTTGCTCAAAACCAAAGCAAACAAGCTTTTTAAAAATGTCATTGTATCATCATTTCCTAGATAAAGTCAGAGATCCATGATACAGCTGTTACCTCTTTCTCATCTCATCCTTGACATGCAGTCTCAGCTTGCTGCAGTAGAAGCATCCTCCTCACATGCCCTGAGATTTCCAACATTTGTACCCTTCGTCATGTTATCCATCCTCCAAGACCAAGTTCAAACACAGCATCTCCAAGTGACTCAGCACTGCATAAAACGTACTATACAAGAGTTCTGGCTTCTTTTCTGTCATGAAGTAAGCTTTGTGATCTTGGGCAAGTCGTCTAAACTCTCTAAACTTCAACTTTTTTTTTTTTTTTTTTTTGCCAGGCATTTTCTTTTTAAATTTATTTATTTATTTTTCATCTTTCCCTTATTTGGTGCATTGTAATTACACATCTTTGTTAGGTATAAGCTAGTATAGGTAAAGACATCCATGCACACATTTCTCATTTAACCCTTCCCCAATTCCCGCCCCACTCCCTCCTCTTCCCTCCTTCTCAAAGTCAGTTTAGTGATTGACTTTGATGTGTTCATAGAAAGTACATCATGTTCATTAGGGTGTCCTCCCTACCCCCTTCACCTTCCATTAAGTCAAATTCTTTGTTCAC
>PVLC010008918.1:0-56542 GCA_004027655.1 Graphiurus murinus
TGTCAACACTGGCCCCTGTTTGCATGTGGATAGGGATGTGGTGCTGAATTACTGGGTTTAATTTGCGTTTCTAGATGACTGGTGGCTTGAGCATCTTTTCAGATGCCACATCTTTCTTTGAAGTTGTTGTTTGAACTCCTTTGCTCTTTATTAGATGTTAATTGTCTTACTGCTGAACTTTGAGAATTCTTTATGTGTTGTCAGTGTACATTCTGTATCAGTTACCTGTATTGCAGGTATGTGCTTATAGTCTAGGACTTGGCCTTTTCTTTTTCTTTTTTTCTTTTTTTTTTTTTTTGCAGTACTGGGGATTGAACTCAGGGGCATTCTACCTCCGAGCTATACCCCCAGCCCTATTTTTTATTCTTTATTTTGAAACCGAGTCTCACTAAGTTGCGGAGTGCCTCACTAGGTAGCTGAGGCTGGCTGCGAACCCAGATCCTCAGGTCTCAGCCTCCCGAATGCTGGGATTACAAGCGTGCGCCACCACGCCCGGCTCCTTTTCTTTTTCTTAATGGTGCGATTTGGAGAAAAGAAATTTTTATTTTTGGCGAAATCCAATTTTTAAAGTGATTTCTGAGCCTAGTGTGGTGGCACATGCCAATAGTCCCATTACTTGGGAGGCTTGGGACAGGGCGATCACAGATTTTAGGTCAGCCTCAGCAACGTAGTGAGACTCTGCTTCAGAATTTAAAGCAGGGGGCTGGGTGTGTAGCTCAGCGGTAGAACTCTTCTGGGTTCAATTCCCAGTACCAAAAAAAAAAAAAAAAAATTAAGATGCATTTCTTGTGGACAGCATGTTTTGATCTTTCTTTTTGGTCAGGGCAACAATCCCTGTCTAAATCATTTACATTTATTTGTTTGTTTTGTTTATTAGCAGTGGGAATTGAGCCTAGGAGCATTCTGCCTCCCACGCTACGTCCCTTGCCCTTTTTACTTTCTATGCTGCAACCTGCTCTCACTGGGCTGCGGAGCTTCTCTACCATGGTGAGGACGGCCTCCGGCCTCCGACCTGCCATCCTGTCAGCCTTCTCGGCACTCGCTGGGGTCACAGGCATGCGCCCCATGCCCAGCTCTTTTTTTTTTTTTTTTTTTTTTTTTGAGGTACTGGGGATTGAACTCAGGGGCATTCTACCTCGGAGCTACGCCCCCAGCCCTATTTTTTATTCTTTATTTTTTTGAAACCGAGTCTCACTAAGTTGCGGAGTGCCTCACTAGGTAGCTGAGGCTGGCCACGAACCCGGATCCTCCGGTCTCAGCCTCCCGAATGCTGGGATTACAAGCGTGCGCCACCACGCCCGGCTCATGCCCAGCTCTTTTGCGCCACTCTATCTACATTAGCAATTAGAATTAATTGTACCATCTTGTTTTCTATTTATTTTAGATGAACTTTGTTATTTTTCTTCCTGCCCCTTTTGAGCAGTTAATTGCATATTTTTTAGTATTCTACTTCTCCCTTATTTGCCATTATTGGAATGTTAGTGATTTCTCTTTATTTTCTTTTTGGTTGCTCTAGGGTTTACAATGTGCATCTTTAACATTTTCTTCACATCCACTTATACCCTGATTTTATCTGTATATTTTAGGAACATCACAACAGTATACTGTTTCCTGCTTTGTTACTTTGGCATGACTTTTTTTTTTTGTGGTACTGGAGATTGAACCCAGAGACATTCTACCTTTGAGCTATACCCTCAGCCTTGTTTTTTATTTCTTATTTGGAAACAGGGTCTCACTAGGTTGATGAGAGTCTCACAACTTGCTGAGGCTTTCCTCAAACCTTCGATCCTCTTGTGTCAGCCTCCCAAGTACTGGGATTATAGGCGTGCACCCCCATTGCCGGCATGGCATGACTTTTTAAAGCACTTTATCAATGTGATTATATCTTAGTCGTCTTTATTTTTTTTACTGTGCTTGAATTTCTTAGGTTTGTGGGTTTATAGTCTTAAGTAAATTTTAAAGATTCTTGTTCGGCTGGGCATGGTGTTACATGCTTGTAATCCCAGTACTTGGGAGGCTGAGACAGGAGCATTGCAGGAATATGGCCAGCCTCAGCTACTTAGTGAGGCCCTCCCCAACTTAGACCCTATTTCAAAATAAAAAGTAAAATAGGGCTGGCTGTGTAGCTCAAAGGTAGAATGCCTCTGGATTCCATCCCCAGCACCAGTGAATTCATTCATTCATTCTTGTCGTTATTTCTACATATATTTTTGTTCCACTTCCCTGCTTTCGTTTTGTTCAGTTTGTAGTTTTCATTCTGTCTTCAAGGCCACTGGTCTTCTGCTGTTCAGCTCATTCAGTGAATTTTTCATTTCAGCTCTCCAGCCTTCAGGCTTTCCTTCCTCCTTAGTAGTAGTCTTCAGAGTCATCTACATTACCACTTGGAATTTTTTTTTTTTTTTTTTGTGGTACTGGGGATTGAACTCAGGGGCATTCTACCTCCGAGCTACACCCCCAGCCCTATTTTTTATTCTTTTTATTTTGAAACCGAGTCTCACTAAGTTGCGGAGTGCCTCACTAGGTAGCTGAGGCTGGCCGAGAACCCGGATCCTCTGGTCTCAGCCTCCCGAATGCTGGGATTACAGGCATGTGCCACCACGCCCAGCTTTTGTTTTGTCTATTAAATTTGTTTTTATCACTTTTGAGGGGACAAATTCCATGTTCTTTTCTTTTTGAAGTTGCTGTTTTTAGTTGACACACAGTTGCGTGTGTGTCTGGAGTTTGCACAGTGTGAGTGGTCCTGTCAGGATGACGAGTTGTCCTCCGCCTCTCAGGCATTGGCGGGTGTTCACTGCTCTTCTTGAAGGGTGAGCGAAAGCACAGTAGCTATTAATTAAAAAGATTTAACCTGAGTATAAGCAGTGAAACTTAACGTGAGCCGTTCTGAGATAGGAAATACTTGCTTTGCTTTTTATTTTCTATTTTTATTTATATAATTTTATTGGTGATTATACTTGCTACAATTCTTTCTTCTTTACAAAACTTTTTTGGATTTTGACAACACATGTTATAGTCATAGGCTAACTCTGGGATTTCAAGTGGCAGACACATGGCCGCCTCTCACGAACTCTTCAGAGAGGATGGGCAGCGTGGCACCTCAGCCATTGTTTCCTTAAGAGAGGGCTCCGTTACATAGTCTAAATGACAATGACAATATCTGGGTTGTTCACACACTTCGGTGCCTATGATATTCATTAAAAATTTTCTAGCACTATCAAACTTAAATTCTTGAATGTTTTCAATTGTTTTTTTTTTTTTGTGGTACTAGGGATCGAACTCAGGGGCATTCTACCTTCGAGCTATACCCCCAGCCCTATTTTTTATTCTTTATTTTGAAACAGGGTCTCACTAAGTTGCAGAGTGCCTCACTAGGTAGCTGAGGCTGGCCTCGAACCCAGATCCTCTGGTCTCAGCCTTCCAAATGCTGGGATTACAAGTGTGTGCCACCATGCCCAGCTGAATGTTCTCAATTTTTAAAGATGTTTCTTATTAAAAAAAACTTTTACAGATTGATAGGTTATATGATTGGAAAAAGAGTCCTGATTCTGATGTAGCTGCCACTTTAAAGAAGCAGAAAAAGAATACAAAAGATGAGTTTGAGGAGCGCGCAAAGGCCATCATTGTGGAGTTTGCACAGCAGGTAAGGAGGCCCCCGTTCCCGCCCCAGAACCCCTCTGCAGAATACTATTGCCTGCATTACTTTTTTTTTTTTTTTGGCAGTACTGAGGATTGAACTCAGGGGCATTCTACCTCTGAGCTACACCCCCAGCCCTATTTTTCATTCTTACTTTGAAACAGGGTCTCGCTAAGTTGCGGAGTGCCTCACTAGGTAGACTGCATTACCTTTCTGACCACTTCAGCATTCCTCTCCTCCTGGTTAACTGCTGGAGGGTGTTTTTCATGTTTTCCTTGTTTGTTGTTGGTAGTTTTTGTTTCAAGACTGAGTCTTGCTGTGTTGTCCAGGCTACTCCAAACTCCTGGGCTGAAGTGGTCCTCCTGCCTCAGCTTCCCCAGTAGCTGAGACCAGGTAGGGTGTACATTGCCCTTCCCAGCTTCCTTTTTAGTAATAGAAAGTTAATACTGTACAGATCTGCAGTCTGAATGTTTTCAAAAATTAAATTGCCCTAGAAGACAGCTTTTCTGAGATACATGTCCGTGGGATTGTTTCTGTCGAGGTTTATTGTTTTGGCAATGCGGGGTTTGAACCCGGGCCCTGCACATGCTGGAACGTGCTCCCCTACCTCGCGGCACCCCGCCGGCCCTGGTGCGTCTCGGCGGGGTCTCGGGACAGTTGGCCTCCTGCTCCTCTAGTGTCTGCTGGGGCATTCCTCTTCCAGGAGCCTCCCTCACAGCCTGGTGTTTTGGAATGGCTTTTGCTTCCAGGGTTTGAATGCTGCTTTGTTTTATGAAAATAAAGATCCCCGCACTTTTGTGTCCTTGGTACCTACCTCTGCACATACTGGCGACGGCATGGGGAGCCTCATCTACCTTCTGGTTGAGCTGACGCAGACTCTGCTGAGCAGGAGGCTTGCCCACTGCGAGGAGCTGCGAGCGCAGGTGATGGAGGTGAGCGCCGGCTCTTGCTGCTCTTCAGCGGGGCCGCTTGGGGGAGGGGCACGGTTTAGTGCAGGTCGAGTCACTCTGCGATGATGTCTGCTAGGTTAAAGCTCTCCCTGGAATGGGCACCACTATAGATGTCATATTGATCAATGGGCGTTTGAAGGAAGGAGATACCATCATTGTTCCGGGTGTAGAAGGGCCCATTGTCACTCAGATTCGCGGCCTCCTGTTACCTCCTCCTATGAAGGAACTGCGAGTGAAGGTAAGCGCGCACACGGGCTGGGACATGTGTGAAGCTCTGCTGAGCTTGCTCCCTCGCTTTGAGAGCTGCCCGGCTTAGCACACAGTGCTTGCCCTCTGTCCCTGTCATAAGTACTGGCCTCAGTGGAGATTGTCAAGGTCCTTGTTTACCAGGCCAGGTCTCTCCTGATTTTCCACATTGTGTTGGTCCTACACTCTTAGTTTCTTATGAACACGTTTTGTATGGTGAGAAAAACGATTCATACTCAAAAGTGCATAAAACATAGGAGGAAAGCATAACAGAATTGTAAGCAACCAGACCTAGAATGAGAATATTGTTGGCATCCCCAAACCTGCGAGCTGCTCCTTCAGGTGCCTGTGCATGTGCGTGTTGTGGTGTCCTGGGTGGAGATGGAACCCAGGGTGCCCTACCCCCAAGCTGCATCCCAGACTCCCAGCCCTACTTCATTTTTTGTTTTGAAACAGGGTCTCAGTAGGTTGCTGAGTCTTGCTAAGTTGCTGAGGTTGGACTTGAACTTGCGATCCTCCTGTTTCAGTCTCCCAAGTTACCAAGATTACAGGTGTGTACCACCACACCCGGCTTCTTTTATTTTGTAGTTACTGGGTTTTTTTGTTGTTTCGTTTTGTTTTGGCTGTACTGGGGATTGAACTCAGGGGCATTCTACCTCTGAGCTCCACCCCCAGCCCTATTTTTTATTCTTTATTTTTGAAACATGGCCTCACTAAGTAACAGAAGCTGGCTGCGAACCCAGATCCTCTGGTCTCAGCCTCCCAAGTACTGGGATTACAAGCATGCACCACCACGGCTGGCTCTGTTTTTGTTTTTAGTTTAAGAAATGTTTCCCAACCCCAAGGTCAGGAAGATAATTGTCTCTGCTGCTACCATTCAAATGAATGTGGAGAACGGTTTTGTCTCCATAGAACCAGTATGAGAAGCACAAGGAGGTTGAAGCGGCCCAGGGGGTGAAGATCCTCGGGAAGGACCTGGAGAAGACGCTGGCCGGGTTACCCCTCCTGGTGGCCTACAAAGAAGACGAAGTGCCTGTTCTTAAAGTAAGTTCACTGTCGGTGTTTTCTCCAGAGCTGGTGGAGTCCTGCTGGATGCCGCAGGCACGTGCTAGGGATGGGAATAAAATGGGCAGCTGCTCCATTTCTATCCAGACAAAATGAGGGGTGCTAGGGAGTGTCTCTTGGTTTATGCTTACGTCCTGGCATGTAGACAGAGCTACAGAACGCCTTGCTCAACACCCCACTGCCTGTGGCGGGAGCCATTGGCCACACGCACTAAGTCGCACAAAGGACAAAGGAGGCTTAACTAGTTTGATGTTGACTGGCCAAAGAGAAAATGCAGCTGCTAACGGCACTCGGCTTGTCTTCACGGGCCTCAGTCACGCCATCGGGGAGCTGGCCACCACTGAGAACAGGGCAGGCGAGTCTTGGACAGCGCCCGGTATGGAGTGGACTTTGTGTCTTTAATGTGTCAACATGCTTGTTTTCCATATATCTGCTCAGAATTCAAGAGCTGCTGAGGTGATAAAGTTAGGGTAGGTCACTGCCGAATAGTCAAGCAGGGTGGTCTGTTGGGGCTGCCAAAACATTTATGACATTGGTGTGGCACCCTTTTTTTCTCCAGTGGTCCTGAGGTTGAACTCGGGCAGATTCTACTTCTGAGCTACAACCCCAGCCCTTTTTTATTTTGAAACAGAGTCTTGTTATGTTGTTAAGACCGGCCTAGACCCTATGATCCTCCTGTCTCAGCCTCCAAAGTACAGGCGTGTGCTGTCATAACCCAGCTTACTTTTAGCTTCTTTTTTTTTTTTTTGCGGTACTGGGGATTGAACTCGGGGGCATTCTACCTCCGAGCTATACCCCTAGCCCTATTTTTTATTCTTTATTTTGAAACAGGGTCTCACTAAGTTGCAGAGGGCCTCACTAGGTAGCTGAGGCTGGCCGCAGCGAACCCGGATCCTTCGGTCTCAGCCTCCCAAATGCTGAGATTGCAACCATGTGCCACCACACCTGACTACTTTTAACTTTTTGTTTTGTTTTTGCGGTACTGGGGATTGAACTCAGGGGCATTCTACCTCCGAGCTATACCCCCAGCCCTATTTTTTATTCTTTATTTTGAAACCGAGTCTCACTAAGTTGCGGAGTGCCTCACTAGGTAGCTGAGGCTGGCTGCGAACCCGGATTCTCCGGTCTCAGCCTCCCGAATGCTGGGATTACAAGCATGCGCCACCACTCCCGGCTTACTTTTAACTTTTAAAAGGTCAGTCTTTTCTCTAATTCTGCCCACCTATCCACTGTATTTGCTTAGCCTCAGGTGAGCAGGGTAGGACTGCATCTCCTCTTTTCTGGCACATGTTAACAGATGAGCATTTAACCAAAAGAGAACCACAGTTTAATTTCAGGCTGTGGAGAACAGAGGCATACTGACACCCTGTCCATCTGACTTCTTTTCAAGGATGAATTGATCCATGAGTTAAAGCAGACACTAAATGCCATCAAATTAGAAGAAAAAGGAGTCTATGTGCAGGCGTCTACACTGGGCTCTTTGGAAGCTCTACTTGAATTTCTGAAAACGTCAGAAGTGCCCGTAAGTACTTAGGTCGCCCCGTGGGGCTGTGGCTGGCGTGCTGCCCGGGCTGCGGCTGGTGACGTGGGACTCCCTTTCCCAGTATGCAGGGATCAACATCGGCCCCGTCCATAAGAAAGACGTCATGAAGGCCTCCGTGATGCTGGAGCACGACCCTCAGTGAGTCACGGCCCCTCCGCCGCCTCCACTGTCCCTGTGGCTCTCTTCTGTCTGGTGACCTTGCTGTGTTTTGACCTTCCAGATACGCAGTGATTTTGGCTTTTGATGTGAGAGTCGAGCGGGATGCACAAGAAATGGCTGACAGTTTAGGAGTTAGAATTTTTAGTGCAGAAATTATTTATCATTTATTTGACGCCTTTACAAAATACAGACAAGACTATAAGAAACAGAAGCAAGAAGAATTTAAGTAAGTTGATGTTTTTGTTTACTTTGATCTTTGGTAATGAAGTTGACTGAAAATTAACTGAAGTAGTGGAGGCTGAAGGGGCGGAGGCAGTGGCAGTGTGGCCTTTACCCCTCCCGCAGGGAGGCCGCCTGCTCTCTAGCACCAACCCAGAAATTGCGCCCTGAGGACAGTCCAGCGGGGTGTCAGCGAATCCTCTCTGGCCTTTGGGATTATTTTTAATTTGGCAGTTGCTGAATTGTGGGACTTTACCTTGCTGGAATTGCATGGAGTGGATGCAGATCAGTTGGAGGGTTAGGAATCAAACGGAGGGATTCTCTGGAAGAGAGGGCCGTACCCCTCCCCACACACCCATACCCACGCTCTGCGTGCTCCTGTGCCGCCCACGCTGCCGCCGGGGCCCAGGCTCCTTCCTCCCAGGGGCGGTGTGATGGGGACGTGGCCGAGGGGTGGGAGAGCTGACTGACTGCCAGGACTGGAGGAGGACGGAGAGGAGAGGCAGCACCATCGCCCCGTGCCCGCCTCGCCTGGCTCTGAGGAAAGCCGCCTCACACAGTGGAGGAAGCCTTGTCTACAATTATATTCTGTTTAAATGAGTCTGTACACTTAAAAATCTTGTTTGCGTTTTCCTTTCAGGCACATAGCCGTCTTTCCCTGCAAGATGAAAATCCTCCCTCAGTACATTTTCAATTCTCGAGACCCGATAGTGATGGGGGTGACTGTGGAAGCCGGCCAGGTGAAGCAAGGGACACCCATGTGTGTTCCCAGCAAAAACGTAAGTCCCTCCTGCCCTTGAAGTGTGGTGCCCCCTGGGGAAAAGTCAAAACCAAACTTTAAAGCGCGCAGAGCTTCCCAGCCTGGCCATTTGCACCCGGCATTGATATCAGACCCCAGGCGGGGCTGATCCTTAGCACCCCACTGTGAGCACCTTGGCACCTTCCTAGACCAGCCTGCCCGAGGAGATCAGCGCAACCCGGCAGCGTCCTGCCATCTGCAGCCCCATCCCTGTGTCGCTAGCCGTCTTTTCCAGGACGTCTTGGGCACCTGGGTGCCGTGCACGCGCATCCCCGTCGTGGTTGGTTGGCGTCCGGCCAGCCGTGGTTGTTCCTGCTCACTAGATGCAGGTTACAGTGTTGGCAAGGGCTCTGCACAGGCAGGTGCTCACTGCTGGGGAGCGCTGAAGGAGCGCTTGCCCAGGCAGGGGAGCCGCGCCAGCACCCTGTTCCTCAGTGCCCACTGCTGCCCTTAGCCGAGCTGTCCCGCTCCTGTAACCCTCCAGTGTTGTTTCTGGGTGGTGCACTGCCCTGGCCCTCATTTCCTGGTCTGGCCCTTCCTTCCTCCCTGCACTTCCCCAGACTTGTCCCCTCGGGGGAGGGGGAGGTGCTGGGACTGGTGCCTCCGAGCCCAGCCACTCTAAGGGATTCTCTGCCCCCCCCCCCCCATTCCAAGTTCGAGTCTCCCACAACTTGTCCTCTTTAGCCTGCCTCCCCACACACTGGCTTGGCTCACCCCTGACTCAGAACCTTTGGTGCTTCTGTTCCCTCCTTACCCAGCCCTATCCCGAGAGGCCAGAGCAAGACAGGAAAAGACACCTGGTCCCAGGGCCCAGCAGTGATCCCGCCTGTGCACCAGCCACCGCGGCCCCTGGGAGGGCGTGGGCTCCTCTGTGCACACTGCCCTTCCTATTGTGTCTTCCAGTTTGTCGATATTGGAATAGTGACAAGTATTGAAATAAACCATAAACAAGTGGATGTTGCAAAAAAAGGACAAGAAGTCTGTGTCAAAATAGAGCCTATTCCTGGGGAGTCTCCCAAAATGTTTGGAAGACATTTCGAAGCTACAGACATTCTTGTCAGTAAGGTAAGTATTTCGGCAAAAGTGGCACTTTTTTCTGTGACCTGTATGGTGAGCTCTGGGGTCTGGAGTCCCTCTCGGGAGGAGGGGGGGAGGAGCTCATCCTGGCTGAGAGGCCAGTGCCCTGGGTGTGTGTATGGACACACTCGGGGACCGGGGACCGCTGCCCACACATCACAGGTGTGGCGCTGGGCGGGGGAGGGTTTGTCCCTTAAGTCCCAAGGTCACGCCTCCTGTCCAGGGGCCAAGCCTGCTCTGCCCTCCCCCGCACACCCGCTCACCGCCTCTGCCTCGGGTGTTGCAGATCAGCCGGCAGTCCATCGATGCCCTCAAGGACTGGTTCAGAGACGAAATGCAGAAGAGCGACTGGCAGCTGATTGTGGAGCTGAAGAAAGTATTTGAAATCATCTAATTTTCCACATGGGGCAGGAGTTGGAGCAAATGCAACATTATGTTGTGACGTCACCAACAAGAGAAGATGGAGCAGCCGTATCTGGGCCCTGGTGGACTTGGGCACGTGAAACGTTTTCCCCGGGAAACCGAGACACTTAGGCTGGCTGTCGGGTACCATCCCCACGGCCCAGCCTGCTGTTCACTGGCCCTCCTCGCCCCCTTCCCTAACTTGGCTGCTGTTTTAAAATTTGTCCTTACCCAAATTTGGATTTTTATTATAAATCTAAAGCTCTTTCAATTTTATACTGATTAAATCAGTCCTGCAGTATTTGATTAACCAAGCTTCTGCAGATTTTGTGATTCTTGGGACCTTTGTGATGTAAGAAACACATTTATACATGTTTTTCCTACAGTGATTTCTGCCACGTACCTCCTTGGGGCCTTTTAAATAGATGAGGCGTTCTGCTGTCTCCCTGCTGTGCGTGAAGCCAGGGCGTAAACACGAATGGCCGCTTTTCAGTGTTTGTGTAGTGGGGTCTGCTGCAGCCATCATGATTCCAGACTGGCTTCACTGTCATGCCTGTATGCTAGCAAGAGGTAACTGGAAGGGTCTTGTACATTCATCTCGGTCTGTTTTGTCCTAGGAATCTGTCACGCACACATTTCCAGATGAGACAAGTGGCGGCAGGCAACCCGCGGTTTGAGTTTAGTGCCTCTTTCCGTGACTTGACTCGTGGTAGGAGCCTGGCTGTCCTGAGGCGTGAGTCCAAATGAGCAGATACACCCTTCCCCAACTGGAGGAGGAGCCCGTGTCGTGTGTGGGCTCTGTCGTAAGAGCTCCATGGTATTTATTTACAGCACACAGTGGGAGTCGTGGGAGTATTGGCGTGGAATTACTTTTTTTTTTTTCAGTACTGGGGATTGAACCCAGGGTCATCATTCTTCCTCTGAACTACACCCCAGCCCTATTTTTTATTCTTTATTTTTAAACAGGGTCTCACTAAGTTGCTGAGGCTAGCCGAGAACCCGCAATCCTGTCTTTGCCTCCTAAGTACTCGGATGACAAGTGTGCACCACCACGACTGGCTTTAAACCCAACTATATTTGTTTGCCATAATGTAAGCAGCAAATATTTTATATGTTTGACAATCAGTAAAGTCTTCTGAGATTTAATCCCACCTGGGTGAGGGGAGCACTTAATCCGAGCCTGTGTCCCTGCTTGGGGCTAAGAGTGACAACATGCTTCAGAAGCTTTACCTTGCCTGCCCTTTCCTGGACAAGTAGAAAATCCTGGTCAGATCCAGCCAGTAATGGCCTGGAGGTTTTTTCAGCCTCTTAAGTATAAGTAGTTGCTTCCTAGAGTTTTTAAGGATTCACAAAAAGGAGCCTGTACAAAATATACATACAGTTCTTTATTAAACAACTGTAAACACTTCACTGTAAAAATCCATAAAACTTTATAAACAAACATTTTGTAAATAGAATCTATACTACAGTAAAAGAACACAATTTATTTACATGCAATACTGACAAATTTGGCACTTTTTGAAAAGAAATGTACAAAACACTTGCTTAAAAAGAAATGTGAAATTGTAAAAACGCAGAGCATTGCTACCATGCACTTTGCAAATACCTCACAAGCACTTATGGCACAGCCAGCAGAAAGCACCAGGCTCCCTGGTGACACTCATGTTACTTTTAATGTGCTTCCGTAAGTCTGTTGTAAAACCACCTGAACATTGTCGAGAATAAAGTCAAATGCCATATTCCAAACCGATTCCACCGACTGCTGCATCAACCTGAAGGTGAGAAAGGACAAGGACTGTCAGAAAACCCAGCGCGCATTCCCCAGGGCCTCCAGGTCCTCTCATACAGGAAACTTGATTTTAGCCACAAAATAAGATCCCAGATAGGCCACTCAAAAGGAACGTGTATTTCATACAGCTTTAATCACATACTGGATAGAAACCTCAAGGGCAGCCACTTCAGCTCAAATTTAACTGCCCTGTTAACACTATATATAGCACCCCTTCCTTCCTATTGGATTCAAGGTAAAGGGCATCATTTTTTCACTATCCCTGAAGAGTACATTTTGAGGAAACTTCAAAATCTCCATATACCTCTCAACTACCTGTTGTGAAATGTCATAAAAGTACTAAGTTACCTTTTCATGTATTTTATAACTAGGTCCAGTTTTTCCAAATCTTTTTCCTCTATAAGATCAGTACAGTATTTGACAACTTGCAGAATGTCCTCTTCCATTGGATCTAGGGAGGGGAAAAACCTCAAATGAATACCAGTGTGCTTTTGAAGGAGAAAGGCAGAAACCTGCATTTCTACACCTATACCACCCACTTAGAGCCACCAAGAGGAAGCGCCACAGGAAGGAAGGAATCTTTCCAAGCAAGTTCTAGAACTCTAAAGGTCAGGGCTAGCTCACTCACGCATAGTAGTTTGAGCTACGGGTTCAGTCTGTACGGTCTGTTCATGTTCTCAGATCACAGGAGCACTACATCCACACCAACCTGAAATGGTAGTTATCCATTCCTTGAGCAGGGTCTTCACGTCGTTGAAGTCAACAGCTCCAGCGAGGTTGGGGGGCACAGGCTTGACACAGCCGGCTGGAGGCGGCTCCAGACGAGGAAGGCCTGGTGCACCTGACGTGGAAGCAGAGAGTTCCTCCTGTCGAGACACAAAGGGTAGGGCTGTGGGTCACACAGCACCAAGCACATCAAGGTCTGACGAAGCTGAGAGTTTAAAGTGTTTTTTAAGTATTACCAGGGGCTTCTCGGCGGCAGGTCCTCCTTCGTGGTTTAGAAACCCATCAATTAACTTCTGGGGACTCCCTGGTAGAATTTTTGCAGGACTGTTAAGCAGCTTGTTTTTCAAAGGACTCTGAATCTTTTTTTGGGGACTGATGGGGTTTTTTTTCTTGCTTTTTTTCTTATCTTTCATTACTGCTGGTTTCAGCTGAAGTAAAGGATTCTTTGGCACTAGAAGAAGTGTGACAGGAGACCTTCAGCGAGTGAGTCTGGCAATGCTGTGCACCCCCAACCCCCAACCGGAGCGCCTCCCTGGCTCTGCCCTCTCTAATGGGGTGGTCCTGGGACTGAAGAAGAGCCACCGGGGAACCCATCTGGCACCTCCAGCTTCCACGTTCGAAGCCTGCATTCTTTGATTCAAGTCACAGTCACACGGGACAACTGGCTTGACAAGTACTCAGCAGTTCTCTGGAATCCTATTCAGACTCTTCAAGAATGTCAAACCAAGAAAGGACAGGTGTTAATCTAACTAGGACTGTGCCAACTCTTTCAGGACCTGCCACTTACCAGACACCCCGGCTGGCAGCTGGTGCGCGGCATCCTCTCCCTGCCTCTGTCTTTGATCATACGCTGCTTTTAACTCTTTCTGAAGCTCAGCAGGGAGGGCGGCGAATACCTCAGGGTCCACCTGGCCAAAGAGGGAAGCTCAAAGTAAAACCCAAGTTCGTTCTCGCTGGTAGCTGGCTTATATTTTTCACAAAGATTTTTTTCAAATTCTGTTTTTATGATCTGTATGAGTCCCAATATACCTCAATATCAAAGCTCAAATTAAATTTTCAAAAAGTTCAGAGTGGAAATAAGGAACTCACCACCATTACAGGTAGGAAATATTGGCAAGACAAACTAGTAGAGTAACAGGAACAAGGCTGCTACTGTCCCCGTATACAAATCCCACGGTGGCTGTGATCTACCTGCTCTGGCCCACTAAATGGGACTGTCCCTTCTTTTCTCTGGGAACATTCTCTTGGTTGCTAGGTCCTTCAGATGACCCTCCTCACTGGAAATGACATGGCTACTGAGCTGGGTGCAGGGGGAACAGGTGCGAGTACTTACACAGCAGGAGGTCCCTAAGCTTAACTTACCTGGGAAAATGCTGGAAGGGCTATAACGTTTATTCCCACGTCACTGTTCACTTCTTGAGGTTCTGGTATTTGCAACAAAACTGTCCCGACTGGTGGTGCTAACATTCCTGTGTTAGAGCCATTTGCTAGCTCTTTCCTTCTGTCGCCACGTGGCTCTCCTTGTTGAGCAGCGCAGACACGTTCTACTTGTTCCCGGAGATCAGGCGGAAGTGCGTCCAAGACAGACTGATCGAGCTGTAAGATATCAAACATAAACTTTGCTTAGAGAGTGAGCCTCTTCAACAATGGATGACCGCTGGGCTAGACACCCCCAGCTCCCCAACCTTCACATCCTTGGAGTATCTTGGCCTGCCATTGAAGCCTGATGTACTGAGTGGAGCTAAGTTTATATCACCAGCCAGACCCACTAGGCCAGGCAAGGCCACCTGTTCATGGTGGAAGGTCCCTGTGGCAGGAGCCAATGCCAACAAAACCACTTTAAATCTCTGAGACTGGTAACAGGAGCCCCTCGTCAGGAATCCACTCAAAATTAGACGATTCTAGAGCTCTCTACCCGTGTGCAACAATCTCCTGATCCTCAGGCAGGCCCTCCTCCCACCTGCCCATGCACACCCAGTGCTGAGCAAAGATGGAACTCCACAAGCTGGAGGGGCCGCTCAGCCTTGCCAGGAGCCATCGCAAGACACAGCAAGGACCAGGCCTGCCGCCTCCAGAGCCTCCTGCCACAGCCAACACTCACACCCCTTCAGCTGCCGTCCATGTCAGGGGGTGACAGGCTCCTGGATGAGACACTTCTGGGTAAAGCTCAAGCGTGCTATCATCTTACTCATCTTCCCAGGGAGTGAGAGCTGGCACAAACTGAACTCAAAGCTGATGTTAAAAAAGTGATTCACTCTACAAAGAGCTGTTTGCAAATGCTGCAGAACCCTTTCACAAGGCCTCTTGCTTGCTCACCACCAAAGCTGCTTTGTTGAACAAAGAAGTTTGCCTGATTCTCAGTCACAGACAGCGGTGGTCAAAGGATGGCTGCCTTTCAGCCAAGCTTTATAACTTGCACGAGTTGCAAATATTTCCAAAAGCACTTTCATCTGACCCAATTCTGCTCTCGTGGAATTCTGCAACATCATGACCCACCCTAACAAGTGGCCTTTTCCCCCTCTCGGTTATACTGATGGAATGAAAAGATGTCATTTTGTTCTGGGGACTATACAAGTATACCTGGGAAGGCGGCGGGACCTCTATACTCAGGTTAAGTCTTGATTGCATGCTGACAGGAGAATGCAGGCCATTCCATTTCCTTGAAGACTCGCCCTTGTTCGTGTCAGGACTGACACCAGTTGGTAGGTGTGAGAAGGACGGTGGCAGAGTGCAAGTTCTAGAGGCAGACGGTGTTTCCAGATCCACAGCAGGCAGACACCCTACAAACATGAAAGACATCAGAGCCTCTGGCTCGCGAGAGGGGAACCCCTTTAATCCCTGACATCCCACTCCACGTACACGCGGCCACGCCAATTTGATAACTGACCCCCTCCCTGAGGGCGTGAGCAGCACCACAGCCAGCGCCAGGCTGGTGGCCACCGACCTTCCTTACGCTCCTCTTCTGAGGGCTTCCTGGACTTCTGAACTTGGAAGAGGTCGCGGACAGAGTGCGATCCACCAGGAAGGTGGCCTGGCCCAACTGCCGGGCGGCTGGGACATGCGGGAGGATGTGAACTAGCAGGAACCAACTGGTTCACATGAATCCCGACCTAGAACCAGAATAAAGAGTACGTTTCTAGGAAAACAAAAGTAAAAATATGACTTTTACTCTGCATAATTTCTCAGCTAATACCTTCTTACTGTCTTCTAGGTCCTGTTTTCAGAATATAGGAATAAATGAAGTATTCAAACACCCAACCTGCTACATGGTTTATTACAAAGACAACTTGTAGGCAAATTGTTAAGCAGTTCATTTTCAATCTTGAGTATATAATTTGACCCTCGTACACTGCAATGTCTTTAAAATCAGGAAATCAAACACATGGAGTTCTGAGTTCCAGAGCTCTTCTAAGTCAACTAAGGTTATAAAGCAATACTAAAAAAGCAGTTTAAAAAATTAGGGCAGCAGCTGAATGGTGGCACACAGGCCCTGGACTCAGTCCCCAGAGCCCTTCCCCCAATGGTGACTTTCACAACTGTTTTCGTTTTTCAAGTAAAAAGTGAGGTGTAGTGGTGAGGAGCAGGGACACTGCTGGTCCCCCTCTTTCCCCACCACAAAATCCTATGACAATAGTATTTCAAGGAAAAGTTTCAATCACGGATGGATAGTGACTAATCTTTCAAAAAAGTCCACACCAAGCCGGGCGTGGTGGCGCACGCTTGTAATCCCAGCATTTGGGAGGCTGAGACCAGAGGATCTGGGTTCGCGGCCAGCCTCAGCTACCTAGTGAGGCACTCGCAACTTAGTGAGACTCGGTTTCAAAATAAAGAATAAAAATAGGGCTGGGGTATAGGTCAGAGGTAGAATGCCCCTGAGCTCAATCCCCAGTACTGCCAAAAAAAAAAAAAGAAAGAAACTGGCTGGCCACCCTGCCTGACTGTCCTGAAGACGCCTTTACCCCCCCATCATGCTGTGCACCACGCAAGCTTCTGATGAAAGGAGACCTACAGGTTCACGGTTCTCATTCCCACCCAACTCTGGGAAACGAGAATGGGGAAAACAAGAGAGTGTACCTACAATTAGCCCCTGGTTAATAAAAGAAAGGTACTGTAATAATCAAGAAACATGACTTCTCTCAAGACAGGGAGTCAGATTTGATGAGAACTGAGTTTTTCTGTTGCCTTTCTCTCAAGTCTGTATTAAAAGAGCTAAAGGCTTACATATAAATCCTTCATATTCCCCAAGAGCAGTCTCAGATCAAGCCTCAAACGAGGCTTAAAACATTACAGAAAGAAATTAAAGATAGTACACACTTACCCCTCTCATATCCGATATGTTTAGCTTCATTGTATGAAACATGTTTAGCATAGCTTTTCCAATTACCTTTGCGCTGTCTGTGGCCTGGTCAAGAGTTACAGTCCTGTAAATGACAGAATTGCTTTGTTAAAGAAACAAAGAGACATCCTATATACACTCACTAGTATCTCAGCAGTATGAAGCTGTTACAGAGTTATAGAAGAGTTGCAAATAGTTATTTAAAAATTTATAAAAATAGATGACAAAGTCTCTTACAAGAAGCTAGTGATACCAAATTACACTGGCAGTAAAATAGGAAAAGAAAAATTATACAGAACACTGAGACTGTAAGATGTACATTCGATTGGAAATTTGATCAACTAAAAATAAGAAATTCAGACAATAATTGTAGTTCATACAGATCAAACACATCTGTTGCAATCAAAGCATGAGTACAGGGTGGCCACTGTTTTCTTCACATTGAGATACAGCTCATTCAGGAGAGGAATCTCTGGTTTTTCTTCTTGACTCTCCTTCCCTTGTGGTTTAAACCATTGGATAACCTCAACACCAGAATATGCTCATTCCCAGTACTACTTTCTCTCTAAATGGATAAAAATGTGTGGATACTGCTGCAAAGGAAAATGCAGTGATTTCCTGGTCTAAAAGTCAAAGACTAAAATAAAGGACCCTTCGGAATTCAGAGACACCCGCAGGAGGACCAGAATTGCCAGCACTGATGGTTGCCAAAACACGCAGAGCTCACTTTCCATCTCCTTTAGAGCAGAGGGCTGTCCCGCTGCAAAAGAGAATTACCAATTCAACACTAGATTCCTACCAGTTCTTGTTCCCAAAGGAAGTATTACAAATTGGACCCAGTTTTCCCACAGAAAATAATTATATTCCTGTGTGGGGACCTAATAACCAGTTTTGTATAAAAACAACCATTAACACTATCTACCATTTGGAATATGTATAGATCGTCTTAAATTAGGCAAACAGCTGGGCATAGTAGCATCTGCCTGTAATACCAGAGCTTGGGAGGCCAAGACTGGAAGACCTCAGGTTTGAGGCTAGCCTCAGCAACTTGGGCCTTGACTCAAAAGTAAAAACTAAAATAGAGTTGAGGATGTAGCTCAGAGGTAGAACACTCCTGGGTTCAAACCCCAGCACTGCACAAAAAGTAGGTAAATGTAACGGTTTGAGATAACAGAAGGCAGAAAAATGTCTTTTACAATCTTAATTTATACTTCCTGGTTCCTGGAGTTTCTGTGTCTGAGTAGTCACCTCAGTACTTGGGTGTCACCTGTACATGACTGGACTGTCCGTGGCTGGTACAGGGAGCTGCCCTTCAACGAAGCTGTACTACCTAATTAATCCCTTGTGTGGCTTTGTCAAGTCTTAAAAATGGCTTGATATATAAAATGCACTTTACCGTACAGCATAAAATAGTAAGCAAACCTAAGTGTATTCATACTGGACCTAAATCTTACATGAAGTTTAATATTAAATGGCCCCAACATAAAAACCAGAGTTTAAAAAAAGCTGCTTTCTATCGGTCACTAATGATGACTCTGCACACAGGGGAACTGTCTGCTCAGAGGAAGCCCGTGACTCTGTCAAGTTGGTTTTTGAAGCACTGCATCACAGTTGCCTGTGAAAGCCCAGCAAGTCTATACCGGGCACAGCAGTCCTGCTGGGCTGCACATCTGGGGCTTCCTTTCCCTTCTGCCCGCGTGCCGAAATGAACAGGCATACAGACCTCAAGGAGAGGCCGCCGAGGGCCAGGAACCCGACCGGCCACTCTGCGTGCACCTGAGGCTGAGCTCAAGCTGGCCCGGGTCTGGTGTGGCCTGTCCCCTAAGGGTGCGGGCGCCAGAAGCGCAGTACTGAGTGCGACCTGCTGAGATGCAATGGGGCCTGGAGGGCAGTGGCCAGGTCACCGCAGGCACTGACAGCTCTCCTGGGACCCTGGTTAGTTCTCAAGGAAAGCAAGACTGGTCCCTCCTCACACTCTCTGGCTTCCAGACTTGCACTGTGGTACCCACTGCCCAGGGAGGCAAGGCTTTCTGTGCCTGAGCCCATCCAGTGCCAGGGCTATGCTCAGAGACCTTCAGGACAACTTAAAATTACCTAGCCTCAGGTATTATTATAGCAACAGAAAACAGACTAATGTAAGGATTAGTTAGCTGAGGCCTGGCTCTACAGAGTGTCAAACAGCACCAGAGATTGTAGGCTTTTACTCAGACTCTTGATTTTCTCCATTTTGTCTAAATTATAATAACCAGTGCTAGGCCGGGCATGGTGGCGCACACTTGTAATCCCAGCATTCGGGAGGCTGAGACAGAGGATCCGGGTTTGCGGCCAGCCTCAGCTACCTAGTGAGGTCCTCCGCAACTTAGTGAGACCCGGTTTCAAAGTAAAGAATAGAAAATAGGGCTGGGGGTGTAGCTCGGAGGTAGAATGCCCCTGAGTTTGATCCCCAGTGCCGCAAAAAAACAAAAACAAAAACAAAAAAAAACCAGTGCTGAGATGTAATTACAAACATGCTTTTAAAGATAAGATTACCTGGAAATGTTATCACAAATCCCATGGCCTCCAAATTTTGCAGTTTCTACAGGGGCCCCTGGTTTTCGCACCATGATTTTGAGAGTCAAACGTTTACCCTTCATGCCAGCAGCTTCAAGTCGTCTTTGAATTTCTTCTGAAAGACTCAGAAGGAAAGCTTCTGCCTCTTTTGGCTAAGCAAAGAAACATTAAAAAACTTCCATGTAAGTATTTTATATATTTCCCATAAAGCACGTATTAAAAACCATTCTCTATACATTTAATCCACTTAATGTATTAAGTAAAAATACCTATCCTCACAACAAAGCAAATGTAGGGAGTCCTTTTTCTGTATTTTGCAGTATTAGGGATCAAACCCAGGGCATTGTGCATGCTAGCTCTACCTCTGAGCTACATCCCCAGCCCTTTTTGAGACTGGCTCTTGCTAAGTTGCCCAGGCTGGCATTCAACTGGTGCTCCTTCTGCCTCAGTCTCCCAAGTAACAGGGATTGCAGGGGTGTGCTACCATCCGCGGTGCTAGTGCTGGTGCAGCTCTGGGCTGCTGAAACCGCATCCGTCTTGGCAAACTCGCTCGCTCTATGAGTTCGAGGCCGTGCGTGCCTCATATCCCAGGCGTGGCCAGCGCCTCGCCACCTGTCACCCCTGGCTTGCTCAAGTGTGTGCAGTCCTGGGAGTTCCACACCCACATCCAAACACATTTGAGGAGAAAGTAACAACGGGTCAACCATCTGGGCTTTCTAGACGCATGAATAATGAATTACGTGAAACCTACATGTAACTGCAGCCTAAAAAGTACGTCTACACTAAAATACTTGTCTGGTCCGTCCTCATCATTGGGAATCAGAGTATTCCTATCTCCAGGCCCTCGGCTTTAGGCCTGAGCACAGGACCTGGGCTTCCTCAGTCCTCCCTCTGCCTCACAGCATCACTCCAGAGTGCATACCAACGGGCTAATCTAGTGTTAAGGACTAAGAGGTTTATGGGCTAGTTGGAGAGAAAGGACTACATAAAGATACAAAAAAAACAATATGTGACAGGATCAGTACCTGGGTGAATCTTATTCCATAGTTGATCTCAGCTGAAACAGATTTTCTTTCCTTTTCAGTTCGAACTGGTCTCTCATCCAAACCACGACAAAACCTGTAAAGCATCTGCCCTGTTTTGGGGCCAAATTCCTTCTGGAGTTTCCCCATGGTCATGGACTGCAAGTCACCACAAGTTTTAATTCCCAGAGACGTTAACTTGGATTCCATCGAACGTCCAACCCCTAGGAAACAAATATACAGTTAGTTCATTATGCAGGATAAACTATTAAAAATCATTTTATAGAAAGAGGAAATAACCATAATATAAAACAAAAACTTTGGATGAAAGTTTCTTGAAAAGAATAGGATTTTTAGCCAGGTGTGGTGATGCAAGCCTGTAATCCCAATACGTGGGGGCTCAGCAGGAGGATCACAGGTTTGAGAACAGCCTTGGCAACTTAGCGAAACTCTTAGCAATGTAGAGAGACCCTGTTTCCAAATAAAAAATAAAGAAGAGCTCTCCTGGGTTCAATTTCCAGTACCATTGAGGGAAAACAGTATTTTTATTTATTTGTGAATATCAACTAAGATTCTTGTTTAACAAGGCTACAGGGTGACCTGACAGAGTTAACTCCAGATGCACGGGATGTACCAACTCTGGTGATAACAAATTTCACGTTGGTTTCAGACACTTTTTTTTTTTAATGGGAAACACAACAAGAATTTATAGTACAGGTCCCAGGTACAAGTGACCTAGGAATGATGGTCTCTAAGCAACAAATTGGTAGTGGAGAGAAGGCAGGCTGATTTCTTTTACTAAGAAAAAATAAAGATCTCAGGTGGGCCTGGTGGTATACACCTGTCATCCCAGTTTTGGGAGGCTAAAACAGTAGGGTCTCAGGTTCCGGGCCAGCCTCAGCAAACTTAGCGAAGCCCACCATAACTTAGTGAGACCCTGCTTCCAAATAAAAAGTAGAAAATCGGGCTGGAGGTGTAGCTCAGAGGTAGAATGCCCTGGGGTTCAATCCCCAGCATGAGTAAAATAAAACAAATGTACGTGGCAGCTTTGCACAGTAGACACAGGCTGCGTTATTACAAATGAGTAACCACACGGAAGTATAAAATAACTGAGATCCTGCCCTGGCTGAGAAGACTGTGCAGTGGGAGTGTCTTCAGTGTCTAGGGTTAATGACAACACAGCACTTCATCTCTATGTCTTGTTTGTCTTAATATTCTCCTAAGCTTCCTAGTTCCAGAAGATTAAAATCACACTGGTCTCGTGGTGTGATTTTCCTTTGTTAGTGTTTTCTGATTTCCTCCTTCTCCAGCAGTTTTTAAACAGTGCTGGAGAAGGAAGCCAGGACCCAATCTAGGCAAGTATTCCTTGATCTTGCTACTCAAGATACACCATTATGGTCTGGATAAATGGAGAATATTCAAGGTAGGACTTCAAATTTTGCTTTTCACGGCACTTAATACCTTAAGAAAAAAGCAGGTCGTGGTGGAACAAGCCTGTAATCCCAATACGGCCATTGGGAGGCTGAGATACAGGAGGATCATAGGTTCAACACCAGCCTCAGCCTACTTAATGAGGCCTTATTTCAAAAGAAAAAATAAACGAGGGCTGAGGGGTAGCTCAGAGGTGGAATGCCCTGGGTTCCATCACAGGTTATCACCAAAAAAATGTGTGTATGTGTAACATATATTCATATGTATTTTAAAAGAAAGATTATAGAACTATGGAAAGCTCTTAAAAATGCCTAAAATATGTAAGAGTGTAAGTGAAGGTTTGCATTTACCGGGAAGATTTGTCACCAGCTGTCCTCGGATGAAATCGTCCACGTCCTCTGGCTTTAGGTGGTACTGCCCATCTGGTTTTGCTTTTCTAGTTGCCATTCTAGCTAGGAGAATATTAGAACCTATAAAATTAAAAAGAAAATAAAATGCTTATGAGTTATCTACCATTATTATTTGAGTGTGTGGTACTGGGGATGATGGAGCCCGGAGGCATTTTACCTATGAGCTACACCCCAGCAGGGTTTTATCTTTTATTTTGAAATGGTCTCACTAGGTTGGTTCAGACTGTCCTCGAACCTGCGATCCTCCTGTCTCAGCCTCCCAAGTACTGAGATTACTGGTGTGTGCCACCACACGCAGCCACGATTATTTTTAAAGCTTGTTAACATTCTGAGGAACTTGTTTATGGCAAAGGTGTCCTGTCAGCAGTCGCGTACCACACTCCAACACTGTCGTCTATGTGCTGCAGCTGCAAGCAACCTGAGACATGCTCAGAGGGGAGGCTGGCCTCCACAGCGCCAGACAGTGCAGCCTCCAAACAACCAGCTGTTGTGTTATGCTTTCTTTCTTTCTTTTTTTTTTTTTTGTACCGGGGACTGAACACAGGGGCATTCTACCTCTGAACTACACCCCCAGCCTATTTTGTTTATTTTGAAACTGGGTCTCGCTAGGTGGATAAGAGTCTCAATACTTGCTGAGGCTGTCCTCAAACCTGTTTCAGCCTCCTAAGTACTGGGATTACAGGCATGCACCACCAGGTCCGGCTAACTATTTTGAATAAAATGAATACCACAAGTCAGATACTAACCGATTCCAACAGAGGCAGTGCATTTCGTCTTGTCTTTGATCTCCACACGCACAGCATTTGCAAATTCGTCAGGACTGAGTCTGGTCTCTGCGAGGATCTCAGTGATGTCCACCAGGGCTTCGTCACAACTGACGGCTTCGATGTTATGGGTGTAGCTACCAACGGAAAGCAAGAGGCGTCAGTGCAGCCATAGCCACCATCTGGCAGACACGAAATGAGCTGGCCTCAGGGTATCTTCCCTCAACATTTCTTCCTAAGGCTTAACATATTTTTAAAAACTAGCATTTTAAATGAACTGGCCAAAGTGCCATTTATCACCTACCTAATTTTGGACTGCCAAATTAATCAGCATGTTCTTTTTAATCAATAACTACCAAATATACAGCAGAAGTGATCATTCCAGTTGCTCTATACTGAGAATACCTTTCTGAACATTTGAATAGGTGCAAAGTTATGAGTAAATTAGAATGAAAAAAAAAAAATTAACATGACTTTTTTTTTTCCCTTTGGTACTGGGGAATGAACCCAAAGGCCTTCTACCTACAAGTTATATACCCCCAGCCTGATTTTATTTCTTACTTGGAAACAGGGTCTCACTAAGTTGCAGAGAGCCTAAGTTGCTACGATTGGCTTCGAACACGTGATTCTCCTGTCTCAGTCTCCCAAGTACTAGGATTACAAGCGTGCACCACCACACCTAGCAACATGGTTTATAAGATAGCTCAATGAACACAAAACTACACAAATCAGTCCAGTAAGTAAATGCTGCTCTCCTAAAACAAAAATACCAGGATAAAATAGTATTTTCTGCAAAAGACGCAGGGTGCAGCAGGGAAAGTACTGCCTGCAACCCCTGCCACCTGCATGTGGGGACCCCTCCTCTCAACCGTCTTACAGGACCGACCCACAAGGAGGATCTGTTCTGGTTAGCTGAAGAGATGGAGGAGACAAGAATGGCTAAGTGGCGCCAAGGCTGGTTCAGCACAAGGACTATGAAACCACAAGACAGAAAGGACTAGAATGGGGGCGGCAGCCAGAGGGACCAGGGACCGAGCACCCACCTCCTGCAACCCGCTCGGTCACGTCACGTGGGAGGGGGGCCAGGCTTGGCCTCACCACTACCTCTCCTCATTCAAACAAAGAGTCGGTACTGTTTAAGCTAACATAGGAGGAAGATGTTAAGACTTCTGCTCATAATGGAAGCGGCCCTGGTCAGAGAATACCAGCTGAGGCGGGATTTTCAAAGGGCGGCAGGAGAAGAGCGCTGTGCTTGTCCCCCCAAGAGTAAGGCTCACGCCATAAACAAATGTCCTCAGACTAGTGCGAGATCTGGCAGCCCCTCGAGTGCTCCTGGCCTGGGGTACAGGGTGTCCCTGCTCAGCTTGGATGCGTCACCGGTGCGCTGTGGAACAGGGCTTGACGCACTTCCTCCTGGGCTGGGGTCTGAAGGACGGCAGTGACGGCGCCATTCACCGTCAGCTCGGAACCCTGGACACTGGCGCCAGGATCTCCGTCTGCCTCCTCTCCTCTCCTAAAGCAAGCCCCGAGGGCAGGAACTCACACTGTCTCTCAGGATCTAGCGGGCACCAGGGTTTAAGGGACACTGCTGTTCAAAAGCAGCAGAGGTGGAGAGGGACGCAACAAGTGGGTCTCTTGGGTGCCAGGTGCAGTGGTGCATGTCTGGAATCCCCGTGACCTTGGAGGCTGAGGCAGGAGGATCACAACTTCAAGGCCAGCCTCGGTCACTTATCAAGACCTGTCTCAAAAAATAACGAGGGCTGGGAATGTAGCTCAGTGTTAGAGCACACCCCTGGGTTCAAACCCTAGTACTGCAAAAATAAATAAATAAATAAATAAATAAATAAAGTAAGTAAGTAAGTAAGTACGCAAGTAAATAAAATTATCTTTTCTCAATCCAACTAAACAACCATTGTGAAATTATTACTGGAAAATAACTTTTATAAAAACCAATCTGGCCTACCTCACGATCATCAGAAGACAAGAGGTTTTGAAGTGCCTGAACTTACGCCATCAGTTCTAGGCTCCTAAGGTCAGTCCGTGCGAGGGAGACAGGCCTCGCTGTCTGGCTGCTCCGAGCCCTGGGCTCAGGAGACCCGGCCCCTCCCCTCAGCCGCTCGGGCAGCTGGACTACAGGCGCACGGCACCACACCCACCTCATGACTTCTGATCTTAAAATTATAACTCACATTAATAAAAGAGAATAGCCAAATTTTAAAAATCCTTCATCTGTCTTGGTTTCATGGGAAGAAAACTAGGACTACTGAGTAGAATCTATACAGGCAGAAAATCAGCTTTTACATGAGGAAGCACCTGGACAATTTTAGTAAAGCGAAAATGGCCTTTTTTTGGAAGCACATTCAAAAAAAAGGAGCTTCCCAACTTTCAAAGTGTCCAAAGAAAGGCAGGCAGTGCTGTCAAGAGCTGTCAAGAGGTGTCCCAGCACAGTGACTGACAGCACCAAAGAAAACTGGCCTTTTCCTTTTTTTTTTTTTTTTTTGCGATACTGGGGATTGAACCCAGGAGCATTCTACCTCTGAGCTACACCCCCAGCCCTTTTCATTATTTGTTTTGAGACAGGGTCTCACTAAGATGCTGAGGCTAGACTCAGCCTCTCAAGTATTGGGTTTCCAGGCACACACCACCACGCCCGGCAAACAGAATCTTTAACGCTGGGTAAGAGAAGTGGGCACCAGACACGAAGAGGATTAGGCCACACAGGGTACCTCGCCAATGTTTCATACATCGTCCGTGCAACTTCCTTGTATGCATGGAAATCATATGGAACAGCTTGAAGATTAGGACACAGCTGTTTAGCATGCCCGAAAAACATTCCGTTCTTAATGCCAACTTGTCTAGAGAGAAAAAGAGAACACAATGGTGGTTATACTGGGATGTCTTAAACTGAAAACCAAGTATCAAAGATGTTGACTGCTCCTCATGCCACAAAAATACAATTTCCATGTAGCTTCCTTTTTCGTTAAGGGTTAGTTAGCAATCGGCATTAAGAAAACTTACGGGCTTGCCTTTCTCCCAAGCAACGCCGCACAATTATCTGACCAATCCGGCTGGCATTTTCTGGCCTGCCTCTGCAGACCTGCCCTGGGACTCGAGCTGCCAGCGTGCCACATTGGGCTGGAGGTGCCACACTACCTCAGAGCAGGAGTGTGCTGTCAAAAGCCTGCTGTCTCGGCATGGCCTGAGGTCAGCTCCCAAAGACGAAGAATATGAAAACGCAAGAACTACACAACAGTGCTTGTGACAGACACACACTGTACTCATCCTAGTGCCACCCAGCTCCCAGCTGGCCCTCCCCGCTGCTTGTGGCTCTGCAGTGGCCGACACGCCAGCAGACTGCAGATGGCGGGCGTCCCTCTGCAGGAGCCAGGGCTCCAGACTGTGGGGCCTGACTGTGTGTCTCAGTGCCTGGTGTCACCTTTGATATCGGGAGCATTCAGCACAAAACTATAATTATGGAATTATACATAATCTGTAAAATTCCATTTTATCACTCTAAAGAATCAAGAAAAATAATTTAGTAAAAGCATAAGCAAAATAGTAAGTGTTCACCAGATTCCATATTATGGTTGTGACTACCGTCATTCAACACATTCACTCAGTAAGCATTTACTAACAGCTGGCTTGGGATGGACGAATGCCCTGTTTTAAGAAACATGAATATTAAGTCTTCAACAACTCAGGGGCCTCTGGTGCCTCCCCACAGTCAGACTCCACTGAGAGCTGAGGAGGGAGAGTCCCCCACGCTACTCAGCGGCAGACCAAAATGCGCTCTTATGGCGATAAAAGGAAAAATAAACTACCGCACTGGTAAGTTCCTGGTGGATGAAAAATATCTCATCAAGAGGAAAAGATGATAGTAAAGGAAGTGACGGCTGACAAAAGAGACTGGTGAAGAAAACACTTCATTCAACTGGGGATTGGACCCACGGGTATTCTACTTGAGATATACCTCCAGCCCTAAATTTTATTCTTTGTTTTGAAACAGGGTCTTCCTAAGTTGTGGAGGGGCAAACTAAGAGTAGATGAGCTAGACGTGGTGGTGCACGCTTGTAATCCCAGCATTTGGGAGGCTGAGACCGGAGGATTCGGGTTCACGGCCAGCCTCAGCTACCTAGTGAGGCACTCCACAATTTAGTGAGACCCTGTTTCAAAATAAAGAATAAAAAATAGGGCTGGGGGTAAGCTCCGAGGTAGAATGCCTCTGGGTTCAATCCCCAGTACCGCAAAAAAAAAAAAAAAAAAAAAAAAAAAAAAAAAAAAAAAAGTAGCTGAGGCTGGCTATGAACCTGAAATCCTCCTGTCTCAGCCTCTCAAGTACCGGAATTACAAGCATGTACCTCCATGCCCGGCTTTATTCCCAGTTTTTAAAGTACTCAGAAGCTGGGCGTGGTGGAGCACACTTGTAAATCTAGTAGTTGGGAGGCTGAGATAGGAGGATCACAGGTTAGAGAACAGCCTCAGCAAGTAATGAGACTGTCATCAACCTCGTGAGACCCTGTTTCCAAATAAGAAATAAAACTGGGCTGGGGGTGTAGTTCGAAGGTAGAATGCCTCTGGGTTCAATCCCCAGTAATACACACACACACACACACACACACACACACACAAGTACATAGAGTATACTACTCTTTCTTGCAAATGGTTTTTGGTGTTGAAATGAATATAAAAAATTAACCACCAAATCACTGTTACTGCCCATTCAACATACTAAAAGACATCCCTGTTGTCAACATATGAGAATGGTAAAGGGTCAAAAACACAGGTTTGACAGTGACTTGATTTAGAATCTATTCTTCTAGAATGCTGATTCATGCACACTGCACCACAGACACACCTGCTTCAAGCCGCACTGCGGCCCCACACACAGTCCACCTCTGCACGCCTACTCCCCCCAGTCACGGTCCTGTCTTGGCAGACATCATTATGTTTAGATGTTGAAAGCTCGCCAACGCACAGAACTGGGATGGCTATCTCCACAATCTAACCCTTCCAACCTCAGAAACACTCCTCTGAAGCAATGATTAATTATATTTGTTTAAAATAGTCTTTTCGCAGAAAGCAAGTACACCTATTGGGACACTGTTTCCCAGGTACCTTCATCATGAATAGCCTTCTAGAAAATGGGAAACTGCAACGAAAGGACAAGAGCCCAGAGCTGGGGTTTTACAACTGGCACTTTAAAATAAGCGTCTGCTACATGGCTGGCACTTACATTGCTACCCAATTATTCTGAAAAGCCTTCAGCCTCACTGTCGCCACCCGAGGGGTCAACACCAGCGCGCCTCCTAACGCCAGAGGCCTGGAGTGGCCAGATGTGCATGTGGCTGGTGGGAGTGGGGAATGCTCCCGCCTGCACGAACCTGTGAGTGCTGTGTGCTGAGTGCTGCAGAGGCAGTAGGAGCCGCAGGGCTCTCACTGCACCAAGCAGCAAAACCTGGGGTACTAAAGACCACCTTCTAGCGTCACACGCACAACACAACGAGGTGCGTGGACAAAGTTAACCCGCTGAGCACCACACAAACTAATCAGCTGCAGACTGCCTGTGCTCTGAAAAGCAACACCAACAATCCTAACGCATCTGTATTTCGCTTATATAAGTTAATCTAAGCTTTACATCTCTAGCCACATTATCAATTCGCAATGAAAGTGATTAAAACACAGCTTTGCTAATGAGGAAGGCAAAGCCAGCCTGGGACTAAGTCTGACATGTCACCATTTATGACATTTAGAACACCTTTTTATAATTTATCCTTTTAAAAAAGCTATTAGCAAAAATTTAAAAGCAGTCTTCTGATTAGATTATGTTGTTTGCAATTTTTTGTTCAGATTAGATTTGCTTGAATAACTCAACTGAATACAAAGACTGAAAAAATGTAACTGATTTAAACACTTTTTTTTTTTGGAGGGGGGAGTACTGGGGTTGAATCCAGGCCATTCTATCTCTGAGCTACACCTCCAACACTTTTTATTTTTTATTCTGAAACAGGATATTACTAAAGTTACCCCACACTGGCCTCAAACCTGTGACAGTCATGTCTCATCCTCCCAAGGACTGGGATTATAGGCAAGTACCACCATGTTCAGCTTAAAACCATTTCTTTTCCTAACTACTGAATACTTAAGTATTGCCATGTATAAAATGCTTGCTATTAAAAGGGTAAATTGGGTCCAGTTACTAGGAAAGGGAAAAAAAAAAAAAAGAAAATTATTACATCTACATTTACAATTATTTTATTTCATTTTTATTTATATTATTTTGGCACTAGGGATTGAACCCAGGGGGTATTCTACCTCTGAGCTATAACCTCAGCCCTATTTTATTTTTTATTTTGAAACAGGGTCTCATTAAGTTACCGAGGCTGGCCATGAACCTGCAATTCTCCTGTCTCAGCCTCCCAAGTGCTGGGATTATAAGCATGTGCCACCATGGCCAGCTTAAATTGATTTTAAATGACTGATCTTTTTAAAAGTATGAGACACATATATGTATGTATTCTTACACTGAAAGAACAGATTGGCCGGACGTGGTGGCGCACGCTTGTAATTCCAGCATTCGGGAGGCTGAGACCGGAGGATCTGGGTTCGCGGCCAGCCTCAGCTACCTCGTGAGGCACTCCGCAACTTAGTGAGACCCGGTTTCAAAATAAAGAATAAAAAATAGGGCTGGGGGTATAGCCCAGAGGTAGAACGCCCCTGAGTTCAATCCCCAGTACCGCAAAAAACAAAAAAAAAAAGAAAGAGCAGATTGTAATTAGTGCTTAAGGTTACTCTAAGATATAAAGACCTACATGCAAAGTTGGTGGTAACAAGTTGACAATACTCTTGCCAATTTTAAGTGAGGAAATTATTAGGTATAACTATAGAATTAAAGGGCAAAGCTGGGTGTGGTGGCACAAACTTGTAATCCCAGTACTTGAGAGGCTGAGACAGGAGGATCATAGGTTCATGGCCAGCCTTAGCAACTTAGTGAGACCCTGTTTCAAAAAAAATAAAAAAGTAAAATAGGGCAGAGGTAGAATACTCCTGAGTTTATTTCCCAGTACTGCAAAAACAAAAACAAAACAAACAAGCAAACAAAAACAAAAAGCAACTGAGTTTTAACAGCAAAAACACCAAATGCCAGGAATTTTATGTTATACAGGTTTTTTTTTTTTTAATCTATAAAAAGGAAATATTTGTAGATAAAAATTAAGGCCTTCTCTCATTAAAAAAAATCTCTCTCTTTTTTTTTTTTTTTGTAGTCCTGGGGGTGGAAACCAGGGACCTTCTACCTCTGGGCTATACCCCTAGCCCTATTTTTATTTTTAATTTGGAAACAGGGTCTTGCTGAGGCTGACTTCAAACCTGCAATCCTCCTGTCTCAGTCTCCCAAGTACTTGGGATTACAGGCATGAGAATCTAATTATTTAATTCCATGCTTCAAAAACCAATAAACATGACAATGTTCAATTTCTTTTGGTTTCCACTGCAAACCCTAGAGGTTCATAAGAAATGACCAATTACTTATTTGAAGTCATTTAGCACTGAGGGGAAAGGAGCTCCTGAAAGGATTAAGATTAAAACACCTTCCTTCCCTCTCTCCCCCTCACTGAACCCAGGGCTTCTAACTCTGAGCTGAACCCCCAACCCTATTTTATTCTTATTTTGAAACAGGGTCTTGCTAGGTCAATAAAGTCTCGGTACGCTGCTGAGGCTGTCCTCAGATCTGCCATCCTCTTGTCTCAGCCTCCCAAGTGCTGGGATTACAGGTATGCACCAATCAACCCCAGCTTACTTCTTTACATAATATGTAACATATTTAAATCACAGGCCTGTCTAGCAAGACCAAATCTGTTTCAAAGAATTATATAAAAATAATTAACTGAATCAGCTATTTATTAAGAATCACAACATACTTATCTTCTACATACCTGGCTTCATAACTACAAGAAGCAATTTCAGCCTTTGACAAAACAGAACCAATCCCATTTGTCTGTGCAGAATCTTGATTCTCCCACATTGATGGATCTGGTATATCTGCTTTAAAATAACAAAATTTAATGATTATATGTTAAATTGATATTTCTTACTAGTCAAGAAATCTGTTTTCCATTACTTTTACATACAATGTTTAGTAAAGTCCAGACATAGTTGTCTCCACTGGTTTTTATCTCACTTAAAAAGAAAACTCTAAGTTGGTTTGCTTCCACTATCTGTCACCAGTTGCTACAAAGTGTCCTGTTTTAATAACAGAAAACTTTGAAGAACACATCAAAGGACAAAACACTTCGCAACACACAATCTGGTAGGCAGACAAGGATGCAGAGTGATGAGGGAGATAATAAACTCCCTACCACAGATTCAGAAGGTCTGTTCAACTCTCTGCAATGGGAAAAAGTTAATGAAAAGTACAGATTTCTCAAAATGCTCTTTGCTATTTCTGAAAAACCTCTCCAGAACTGAAGGTTGATGAATATGCTCAACATCATAAATTCCCACCAGCCACATGGCCAAACAGTGCTGCAGGCCACAGCCACAAAGAGGCTTCTTCCCAAATTTAGGCTTTTTCTTTGAACACGAATCAGGTAAAAAGCCGGGCGTGGTGGTGCACGCTTGTAATCCCAGCATTTGGGAGGCTGAGACCGGAGGATCTGGGTTCGTGGCCAGCCTCAGCTACCTAGTGAGGCCCTCTGCAACTTACTGAGACCCTGTTTCAAAATAAAGAATAAAAAATAGGACTGGGGGTGTAGCTCGGAGGTAGAATGCCCCTGGGTTCAATCCCCAGTATCGCCAAAAAAAAAAAAAAAAAAAATCAGGTAAAAGAGCTTCATAACATTATTTCCTCTTTCAGGTCACTCTACCTCGGGTTAAAAAAACACATGTTCATGTAAAAAACATTGAAGTGTGATCAGAGTATCAATTATCTCACAGAATACAATTCTAGTCTACACACTATCGCTCATCAGTTGTTAACATGCAGGCCACATCTGTAACTACACGAGAACATGAAAGCTTGCTGTCTGGACGCCTAATGGCTGCATTTCCTTTACCATCTTTGGCTTCTCTAGTAATTAAGAAATAGATTAAAATAACTTTGGTCATAGGCCTCAGGATAATACTATAGTTACAAGAGGAGAATTCTGTAAACATACCACATCCTAAAAACACAATCTTGGCCGTATCTCCACAACAAAAATACCTTTAGTAAAATTAGACCAAAATATACCACTGGAGCCAATTCTAGACAAACCTATTGTTTTAGTACGTTATAACAACACACAACCCTAACAGATGCAGCACCTCTCCTCTTTTTATCTAAGAGACACAATGTTCCATGAGAACTTGGCCAAGTCAGTGCCCAAGAGGAGAACAGGGCAAAGAATCTGGCTTCATGGCTCTTTCGCCCGCTAGTCACTACCATCCTTTACCTAACTACACACGCCATACCTAGGAGGCACTCTAGACTCCAGCACCCTATACACACAGGCCGATTTCAGAGGGGTCAGAACCTACTTGTACCAAAAAATAAAAACAGCAGAGTATGTAATGTGACCCATGGTTTCAGGATCAAATGTGAATCACATATGCCACACTGTAACAAATCCAAGACAGAATGCAGAACAGATTATCCAGGGTTTCTGTAACAGTTCATCAATCTAATCTGTAAGAATTTCAGGACTGTCAGGTACAGTCCAACAGAGGGTACTACTAGACCAAAAAAAAAAAAAAAAGAGTGTGGAAGTTTGAACAGACAAAATATAACGTAACCATGAGGTTAAGCCTTAAAAGGTGGGGTGCTGTGTCACTCTTACATAAAAGGACGAGTTAACAGAAGAAGCTCATGCTCGTGGCAGAGAGGAGGGTGTGGCCCATGCGCCCCACGCCCTGGCCCGAGGAGAGGCGCCCCGCGGGTCCTCCTCGCTGGGCTGGCTGACCTGGTCCACAGTGCAGCAGAGCGCGTGGGTCCCTCCACCAGCGGAGTGAGTGGCTTCATGTGAGACTCACTGTCCTCACTGGAGGGCAAAGTAGAGAACTGCTCGTCAAAGCTCGACAAACTAGACGGGCACATGGAGAATGTGAAGGGACGGTTGGAGAGATCAGAGGCCAGGACACAAGTCTGTGAAAAAGAAATCGCTGAGAATAAATCTATGACTAACACGGCTTTTAAAACTGTTGTTTTTTAGAATGAAAACTGGGATAGAAAACATCTGCACCCTAGGAATCGGGGGGTGGTGGTGTGTGTGTCAGAGAGAGATTGATTGATTGACTGATTGATTGGGAGGAAGGCCCCAATCATGAAATCTAGAATATAAATGGCTTCAAATAATGCGATCACCAATGAGAGGTGTCACTGCTGAGGGCTGAGCAGGGCGCAGCTCACCAGGAAGCCACGATAGGAAGACCGTCTAGTCAGAGCTTATGATATGATCAAAGCTTCCAAAGAGGACTCGAGGCTTAGATGTCCTAAGATTATGTCTAGACATACAAGCCAAAATATTAGAAGTGTTTTTGTTTTTTTTTTTTCAAAAAGAAGCCAAAGATCTAATTCCTAAACTGATCATCAATATTTTTATTTTTGGTGCCATGTCTAATAATGAGCAGAGAGAGAAAGATTAGAGAACAGTAAGGAAAGAGGAACAGAGGCCCTGGGAAACCAGCTCTGAGCGCAATCTGGGCTACAAGTGCCGCGTAACAAGGGCGCCCAGCCCTTCCACGCAGCAAGCGCTCTTGTAAACTCCTGGTAAGTCAAAGGCTTGGGATATAACAACGAATGGCATCAAGTTAAAGCAAGAGTATAGCATCATAGTCACCTCTTCTAATAAGAAGAAAATCTATCCTAGACAGTGTTCAGTGGCAAGTGAAATTTAAATATTTTTGTAATATTTGCCTGCTGGTGTACCACCTGTACGCAGAGGTGAAGGGGATGTGAATTATAAAAAGTAATTAAAGTATTATGAAAATCCAGGGGTTAATTAATGAAGGTAATCAAGGCACCAATGACAATATTCTGCTAATAAGCAACTTATAATCAGAGAGTGATGAAAGGAAAGACCAGAGGACCAACTCCTGGCCGCTCCCAAGAAGCGTGTGCTGCCGAGGAGCAGACCCCGATGCAGACTGCGGAGTCAGGACGTGTGGAGCAGTGAACACAGACCCCAGCCCCGGACAGAGCTACCCAGCACACACTGCTGGAGCGCCTTCCTTATACCCCTTCAGTAGGCATGTCCTATGTCCCGTCTGTGACAAGTACGGTATACTTCCTTAAGCTGCTGACTTGTTTTCCAGAACCCAACCTACTACAAACCACACTAACAATACTTTAAAACCTAGCCTCACCACAACACAACCAACTCTCAACAAGGTCAGTGACACCCACACCCAAAGATCTACTCATAGCACACAGAATTCTAGCATCTCAAAAGAATTCTGAAGACAGACCAAGAAAAGCCTAAGAAAACTTGGAAAATACATGTATATACAAAGCATATATTATTTTCTTTTGTATTTACAGCATGTAAACAGCTTATCGCAACCAACAAGAGACTGTAATCCCATAAAGGCCCTCAGAAATGTCCACTGGCTTTCCTTTGGCCTTAGCCCGAGGCTTTATAGCTGACAGACTGGGGAGATAGAACAGCTGGAGTAAGCAAAGCTGCAGGCTCCACCCCACGTGGGCATCTGCTCTCTGGCTGCTTCCTGGCTAAGACTGTTCTGAAAGACTCAGTTTTTAAAAAATTTGAGGCTTCGCAAGACAGTTAAACGTTTGGGGGCTTTCCATGACAAAATTGATAGGTAACAATTTAATTTCTGGACAAACATTTCTCAGGACATATACTAGGGGGAAGAGATTTAAAGATACATGAAATCTTGGTGAGTATCATGATCAGTACAACTATGGCTTTTATTAACATCTAAAATATAAAGGCCATGAGAGGCAAAAAAAAGGTTTCTCTCACATGAAACAGGTCCAACAGAGACATCAGGAATGACTCCTGGTGTTTATTCTAATAAATTAAAACCCTACTCTTTCCTCTTACCAATTTTAAAGAACACAAGCTTGCCTGTCCTTAACTGTGACACAGGGACCAAATGACTTAATTTACTCTCAAGTCTAGACAGAAGTTTCTACAAAATGCCCATGGTTTTCATTCCCAATCTAAATTGATACAAAGCAAATTAATCACACTTTTAAAAATATTCACTCTTTGTTCCAAGAAAATACCATCATTCAATTTGACAAAGCCTAACTACAACTGGCCATTTGTATTGTATCCAGATTTTGCTTTAGGAAAGATGTGGTTGACCGTCCTTAGAAACCCTTGAATAGAAAAGCCATCTGCTGCAACTCTGCTTTCATTTCCAAAATGACACCAAACGGCCAAGTCCAGCGGCCACTCTGGGCATCAGTACGTCAAAGAGCTGGTGTGTACCTGCTCTGCTTGGCAGAACTCTGCTCTGGTAATACTGCCACTCCAGGTGGGGGTCAGCACCGGGACGCAAAGGCGCTCGGCCTGTGCCTCTGTTGCTTGTAACCGCCACTGGCTTTCCTGCGGGGGAAGATTAGATTATTTCTGTGAGTACACAAGAATGTTAAGAACATGTAACCCAAAAACTTGTGAGAGACTTTTAGTATATAACATGTTTCCATTAGCTTTATTTAGGCATTAGTCTTTAAAGAAGCTAGTACGTTTAAAGATTATCAATCACCAGGAAACTGTCTTCTAAATTTCTTAGCTAATTCTCCAAAAATAAACTACTATGCCAATTTTAATACATTTCTTTGATCCAAAAGCGGCACTGTCATTGAAGTTTTTATGGTTTGATTTCCTAGAGAACAAGCCACTAAATTCAGAGAATCAGACCCTAGATTCAGTCATTAGGGATAAGGTAAGGAAGCAAGTCTAAATACAGAGACTGTTTATATTCCCGGTATCCAAAAATGTAGGCTTACGTCTACACTATCTTTCAACTTTATATCAAGAGAAATAAATATATATGCATAGGAATCACAATCTGACCCAACATAGAATTAAATGCTAGTGTACAGTCTCTTCACTTTTGCTTTAGTTAGAAAATTACTTTCACGTCTCATTTCTTTTTGTGTGTGATTCATGTATCGCCTACCCAATTCACCTGTTGAGGACACCCCCATCCCCAAAAATCAGACTGGGGAGGTAGCTCAGTCGCAGAATGCCCGATCAGCATCTACGAGGCCTGGGGATCAATCTCCAGGACCAACCACACAATCACCACCACACCACACAACATCATGCATCTAAAGTTACTCATAGGCTAAGATCAATGCTGACATCGTCCAAAGCTGCAACAGCAACTACCTGTGACAAAAATAAAGCCCTGGTGTTAACTAGAAGCTTCCGTGCCATGATCAGTGATTCCTGATGTAAAACTGAGAAGAAAATGTCAATACAGCTATCTCTTTTAGGCAGAAATAATTACTGAAAAACCCAGAACACGTGTTCTGAAAAGTAACAACTAGTTCACAAACACTGGAACTTTCATTAAAACAATGCCTGGTGACTTGACATACGTTAGCCATGTTCAGTAATGGGAAATCATTCTACAACGGAAAGGTTGGGGGTTCACCTGCATCAGTTCAGTTAATCAAGTTATTTGCTTACAAGAAAGGACTGTGATCCAAGTCCCAAAGACACAGATTACCTAAAATTTCCCAATAACAAATAATAACACAGAGAATGGGCTGGACATGGTGCATACGCCCGTAATCCCAGTACTTGAGACGATGAGCCTTGGCAACTTACTGAGACTGTTTCAAAATAAGAAATAAACAGAGCTAGAGGTACAGCTCTAAGTAGAAGGCCTCTGAGTTCACTCCCCAGCACCCTCCAACACATGCACACCAAGGCAGGTCCCGCCTCCATGAGTCTCAGAGGACACATTCCTCAGATGAAAATGAATGTCCTTCCTGAAGAGCTCACCTCTACGAGGAAGTCTCTAGTTCCCCTCCAGAAAATTAGGAAGCAGAAACTGATTTTAGCAAGGAAAATCAAAATAAGTATTTTTCAAAGAACAGCCTGTTCTCCCTCAGAATATATATTCACAACGATCTATCGGTTTTCTTAAAACATGAACAAGAATACAGACCTTTGAGCTCTGGTCTATTTCGTATACCCACGGACACAAAGAAGCAATCCATGTCCACGTGCATTATGCAGCTCTGGGGACGGGCCGGGCTGGAGACCGACACGGCGCCTGGGAGGAGAGAGAGTGCTTAAACCCCAAACCGACCTTCATACTGAACATCAGGTACACTTAACTTCAGAAATTATACTTAAGAGATGTTTACAAGGAGAGTGGAGTCTTTATATATCACAGACTATTTCTATCACCTGAACAGGAGTCAAATTTTCTTTAGTTCTAAAAGTAACTGGGAGACACAGATTAAGTTTTTGGACATAATTTTACATCAATTGTGATGACACCATGGTATCTTTTCCTAACCTATATTCTAATGAAGAATGTAATAATTGTCCATCAAAAAGCTTGTCTCAAAATTATTCCTGTGCTGATTATTTTGTAAGAGTGTGTTGAAGCGTCTTCATCGTTTAGTAACATGGGGCCTGCATTGGATAACCGCCATTCCACACAGTCTACACACTCCTCAGCACAACAACTACTACAGCGGCGCCTGCTACCGAGCGTCTGGCAAGCGTCAGACCCTGGAGACTTACAGGGCTAGTTTATTTAAATTCCTGTAATGCTCTGAGGGAGGTCGTCCTATTACCCCCATTTCATAGGTCATCACTTGGGGGGGGGCAGGGAGTGCCTGGCCCTGTGCAGCCTGACCGCAGCTCTCTCCTGCAACCTCACTGCTGTTCTAGGTGAGAAGACTTGGCAAGTAGTCTATGACACAGAAATCTCTATACACACAGAACTTCTCTCTTTAGCAGCAGACATTCCTACACATCATCTCTGAAGCACACCGACCGGAGGAGACAGAAGTGAGTGTGCTTTCCTAAGGACAGGAGCTGAACAGGTTCATTAGGGCTGATGCTACCAGTAGGGTTAAAAATATTAGGGTTAGTATTATATATTTTGGAGGGTACTCGATACTGAACTACGAGTATTCTACCTACTACACCCCCAACCCCTCTTTAATTTGAAACAGGGTCTTGCTAGGTTGCTGAGAGTCTCGAAAAGTTGCTGAGGCTCACAGTTGCAAACCTGTGATCCTTCTGTCTCAGCCTCTCAAGTACTGGGATTATAGGCATGTACCATTGTGCCTGGTTCTTAATTATTTGATAGTAATTACATAGAATTAAGAGTTTTCCCGTGGCCCTCCAAGACAAACACAGGTTCTGGGAATAAGAACCCTGAGCTTGTAAGAAGTTCTGGTGTCACAGAGTTTCCCTCTGAAAGGTTTAAGAATATTAGTATTGGGAACTGTCTTATTACAATAGGCTTCTAAAAACTTAAAATTTATACCCCAAAAGCACTGGGCCACTCTATCAGACTGTGATTGTGCCAGCATTTACCTACTTTTCACTATATGCAAGGTACAGAATCTTTGTTCGTCTTTCTTAAGCTTACAATCCCATGAAGAAAGCATCGATTCCTATCTTTCCTCTGTAGAGAGGAAGCCGAGACTCCCGAGAGCCAACGGACGGCCCTGCAGCTGCAGCAGAGTGGCAGACCCTGGCGCGGGCTCAGGCTGAGCCGTCTATTGGGAGTCATGCACTTTACTACTGCCCTCCGTGCTATGTGGAAAGGTAGTTTATCAAGTGAATCTTACTCACAATTCTGCTGTATCATATAAACAGAGTGTCAACAACTCAAACTAAAGTCAAGCAGTACAGAATGTATAAACCAAGTATCTACCAAATGCTTTCCTATAATATAAAACCTTTTTATTTTATTCCCACTCATGGACCTAATTCATAATAGTTCTTTGAAGCTTTCAAAATTAAAGAACCTTCAGGTCACAAGGCTAAGACATAATGTAAGGATAATCTAACAGACCTTAACATTATTCTAAAATAGTTCATAAATAACAAAGCATTTCTGACTAAGAGCACATAGAAATATACCAAACAGTAAAATTAAAATTAGATAGAAAAAACCCACATAGAAAGACCCTACAAATTTCTAGGACAAGACCATGAGCTTCCCTGTGCCTCAGTTTCCACAGCCATAAGTTAAGCTAAAAGCTAATATCAGATAATCTCTAAAATCTCTCACCCAAAAGATTCCTAAAGATCCTGTAATTCATCAAAAGCAGTATCACCTCAAATACTAACGTATAAGGACTGCCAAAAAAATAGCCTGCTGCTGCTGTTGGGTTTGTTTGCTTCTGAGGATCAAGAAAGTATTAAACAAAACACAAGTGATCTGCTTAGATGTGAAAATACTTAATCTCACTATACCACTATAATTACAACAGTTAAATATCAAAGTTATTTAATTATTTAAAAATCAGTATGATGCAAATTTCTAGAAATTAACAATTACTTTTAAGGTATCAATTTCATTCTTACAGGAAATTGAGCATTGGATATAGAGCACATTATATTCACACAGTTCGAAACTTTGACAACTGATAGGGTCTACATAATGAAAGGTTCAGAATCTCAACCGAGTCATTTAAATATCCTGACAATTTCCAGTTAGCCACAACTAAGCCTAATTTTAAAATATTTTAATAAACAGGAAAGCTCTCTATAATCTGTTAATACTTACTGTTACTTTCACAACCTGGCATCCCTAGAGACCTTTTCTATTGCGCACTTAGCACCCATCAGACCGTCAGAGCCAACATAAGAACAAAATGACCAAGCGTAACTACTTCTTAAGAAAGCAATTTTAGTAAGCATCTAGGTACCTGTGTCAGTTACAACAAGGGCAGACCTGCCTGTTTTCATTTTTTTTAACTTTTCCCTTCCTGGAAAGACACCACTACTCTGTCTCTGTAGGGCACTGACAAACTCAGTCAATTCACACTTCCATGTCGATATGTGATGCAGTCTTGAGCGAGCATAGAAGTCTGAAATAAAGCTGCAGTCGGAAGGTCTGGGCGGCACGGACGGTGCGGCCTGGCTACAAGTAGGTACTGAAGAAGTGCTTTTTGTGCTTGAAGGCCCCTGAACAGTGGAATGGTGAGCACCATTGACTCTAGGGTTACTGTGCAAAGACGGTGAGGGGTGAGTTCTGTGTGGACTCCGCAGGGCGTCCGTGTTTTTGGTGCTCCGAGGCGGCTGCGGCCAGGTGCAGTCTCTGAGATCGGTGCTGCTCTTGTCTGACTTCTCCTCCTGGGCAGAGTCTGGAGAGAGCCTGCTGGCAGCACTGTTGCCCACAGGCCCTGAGCAATCCTGCGTCTTTAAGGCACCATTAGAGCTGCGTGTGTGTCCATTAAAAACGGTGGCGCTGCTCCTGGGATGAGGAATTCCATTTTGTTCCCTTCCAGGAAGGGTCTGCTCCAGATCCACAAAACTAAAATCATTCTTTGTATCTTCTTCACTCCAGCTGTTCATTCCATTAACTTTGACTTCACTTTCTGTCTCAATTTTCTTAATTATGTGATTTCTAAAGTAGGGGACAAATTTATTTAAGTTAATGTCTGACTTTAAGGATAAAACAATCTTTTCATTTAAACATTTTCTTAGTAATAATACATTTCAGTTTTTTCCCTTAAAAACAAAGAACTTGCCAGGCGTGGTGGTGCACACCTATAATCCTAGTACGTGGGAAGTTGAGACAGGAGGATCCCTGGTTTGAGGTCAGCCTGCTGTAACTTAGTGAGGCCCTGTTACAAAATAAAAAGGCTGGTGGTGTAGCTAAGTGGTAGAATACCCCTGGGCTCAATTTCCAGGACCACCAGGAAAAAAAAAATTTAAATCACAAACTTTATAGTTTTTCATCAAAAGATAATTCAGGGCCAAACAAAGGTAAACTGTTTTCAATTACTTTTCCCACAAAAGATTAATTAGAACCTATAAACTCTAAACATCTAGTACTGAAGCATAGTCAATATTTTTTTGTGTGTGATACCAGGGATGATGAAACCCATGGGCCTTCTACCTCCAGATTACACCCCCAGACCTATTTTATTTTTTATTTGGAATTAAGGTCTTGCTAAATTGCTAAGGCTGACCTCCAATCTGCGATTCTCCTGTCTCAGCCTTCCAAGTACTGGGATTATAGGCGAGTGCCACCACGCCTGGCTTAAATATTTGATAAATTAATCTAGCATGAATAACTTCCACAAAATTGGACAAAAGCTTCATGTGAGTGCTTTTCCTGGTTTTACATTTAGTTTTTATGTTAGCCACTGTCAAGCAGACTATATAAAGATTTGAGGGGTTAAAGTTCTGAGGCGAGTTTCAAACAGGACAAAAGCTAACAGACCACACTAATCAACCCACCAATGGGACCAAAGTACACTGAAGAGCCAGGTAAACGTGTAGGGATAATTCGGTAAAAATCACACACACACACGCACATGTACTCCACGCACACACACGCGCGCACATACACACACACACACACACACACACACACACACGGTGTGATGCTCGCCCTATTCACAAGGACAATGTCATTTTATTTTTAAGAAAAGTTTATTTAGGCCGGGCGTGGTGGCGCACGCTTGTAATCCCAGCATTCGGGAGGCTGAGACCGGAGGATCCGGGTTGGCGGCCAGCCTCAGCTACCTAGTGAGGCACTCCGCAACTTAGTGAGACCTGGTTTCAAAATAAAGAATAAAAAATAGGGCTGGGGATGTAGCTCGGAGGTAGAATGCCCCTGAGTTCCATCCCCAGTACCGCAAAAAAAAAAAAAAAAAAAGAAAAGTTTATTTAGATGTCAGGATGGTCCAAAGGCAACCTCGGCCAAGTTTCATGATGACCAGTTTATAAATGTAGGCTTTATGATGAAATTAGGCTAAATTCACACCCTGGCTTCTCTGGATGTTTGCTTTGTTAATGCTCTATAAAACTTATTTTACTTATGAAAATTATCCAAGTAATAATAATAATAATAATAAAAAACCAACTCTGTCTTATATAGCAGAAATTTGCTGGGCATGGTGGTGCACACCTGTAATCCCGTATGTGAGAAGCTGAGATAGGAGGATCAAGGTCAGCCTCAGCAACTGAGCAAAACTCTCAGCAACCTAGTGAGACCATTTCAAAACAAAAAATAAAATAAAGGGCTGGAGGTGTAGCTCAGAGGTAGAATGCCCCTGAATTCAATCCTCACCGAGGAGGAGGGCACACACACAGAGTAATTCATTGTACTAAAAGTATTCACAGAGCTGGGCTTGGTGGCACACACTTGTGATCCCAGTACTAGGGAGGCTGAGACTGGAGGATATGGGTTTGTAGCCAGCCTCAGCTACTTAGTGAGGCACTCTGCAACTTAGTGAGACTTTGTTTCAAAATAAAGAATAAAGAATAGGCATGGAGCTGGGCGTGGTGGCCCATGCTTGTAATCCCAGCATTCGGGAGGCTGAGACTGGAGGATCCGGGTTCGAGGCCAGCCTCAGCTACCTAGTGAGGCACTCTGCAACTTAGTGAGACTCGGTTTCAAAATAAAGAATAAAAAATAGGGCTGGGGGTATAGCTCGGAGGTAGAATGCCCCTGAGTTCAATCCCCAGTACCGCAAACAAAACAAAACAAAAACAAACAAACAAAAGAATAGGTATGGGGGTGTAGCTCAGAGGTAGAATACCCCTGTGGTTCAATCCCCAGTATTGAAAAAAAAAAAAGTGTTCACAGAATGAATCCAATTAGGGTTCCAGCTCCAGATGGAGGGAGGGTGCCCTACACAGGACCAGGGCACAGGCTGAGATGACCATGTGTTTCCAGGTTTTGTCTAAAGTTCCTTATCCTCAAATCAATGCAGCTTATCAACAATGACAGTCTGATAACATAAAGACCCACGTGTGTCAGAGGCAGACACCACCACGGTCTCTGGGTGGCGCTGGTAACCAGCTCATGAAGTGCGACCGTACATGTGAGGGGACCCTACCCTCACAAATCACCTGTCCAGTGAAGGAGCCAAAGGACAAGCGAGGCAACTGAGCGAGGAAGAAAACCTAGTGCAGCACCTGCTAGAGAAAGCCTGCCCTCCAAGATGAGAGAAAGCACTTCAAAGAAAATGATGATGCAGACTGAATACACGGGAACCACAGACTCCCTGAACCACAGGAGGCAGCCTGAGTCAGGAAAGCCTCCATCTAGTTTCTGTATCAAAACCATTAAGATTCTTTACATGAGTAATAGCAACATATGCAAATGAAACAAATATACTGGCAAAAAACCACACTGTTAATATATATCCTTTCTATGTTAGTCTCCCAGACTAGACAAACATTTGCAAAGTAGCTATATATTTGTTAAGCAATACTATAAACATATTAAGTAAAATCTAATAAATGCTTCCAAAAACTGTCAACAAAGAAAAATTTGAAAAAAACATATCTATTTTCTACTCTTGCTAGTATGGGGTGTGAAAAAGGAGCACGTGTTGTGTGTGAAGATTTTCTAATATTATGTGGTTCACTCCTTGACGGTATCTTAAAAACTAAAAGTGTTAGGCAACAAAAATCTGAGTAAGCTTACAAGTGAATGCAGTGCTATCAGGTCCTTGCCAAGTCAGACTCGATCTCCTGAAAAAAATATATCCAACCCCCAAAGCAAGCAACTTGATAAACAAGGAGAAGGCCAACAGTAAACAAGTTAAGGAGACACACCAATTAATAGTGAAACCAATTTACTCAGGGCTATTACAATTAAAGCTTAAATCAATATATTTTTAAAAATCAGCCACATGTAATAAAGTCTATAACTGAGGACCACCAACTAAATGTCCCATGGTACAAAAGATATGTGTATTTAAGAATCACAGTTATGAATTTTGCATTTCTCAGAAGCCAGCTAGAAATCTAAACATTTCCTTTAATGGTCTTTCTGTGTGACAAATAAGAAAAGCACAGGGCACCCTGCACTCCATTCTTGAGAAAGCCGACGTTCTACAGCAAGCTGCTCATGGGGAGTATTACTTTATGAGATCCATGGAAAAGCTTACAAATAATTTAAGATATATTAGTTTAACACAAGACTCTAGTACAATCAGAAAAGCTTATTTACATTACTTGTGAAAATTTCACCATTTGGGTTGACCAGTGGTTTGGGTTGACTACACTTGCGCATTCCCAGGCTTCCTGCAGCGACGGGCCAGACTCCGTCCTCCTCTGTCTCACTGCCTACCACCAGCCTGGCCGCGTCCCAAGCCAGATGAACTTACACCCTGTCCTGGAGCTGTTTGGCTACATTGCTTGGACCTGGCATGGGCTCCTCGGGCTTGCACACAGGGTTAAAGTTGAGACCTTTCTGCGCGCTGGACTGCTTGCTGTACAGCTGATACGGAATGTACGAAAGGAGTCGTCCAGCTTTCACGCTGCAACAAAAAAGCAACACCAATTCAGAATTCAAGTTTGGTGAAAGTGAGCTTCAAGAAAAATTAATGTTCTTAAAAACCAAAGTATTTCACCAGCAACAAGCCATTTGTTTAGAAAAAAATCAACAACGACTAGTCGTTTATCCCTTCTCCCTAATGCAGAGTGATCTTACACCCACAAGAATAAGACATTCTAAAACAAATAAAACAAAAGGTATGAATAAAACAAAAGGTATGAATCCCATAAGCTCACGGCCAACAATCTCACATAAGAAGAAACATCTCTAGAAGCAGAGCAGGATGAGGAGACGTCGAGTGTTGGCGGCACTAGTCTAGCCGCCATTCTGATCTTCACGACTGTGTGAACTGCAACCCCCTACACGAAGTGTTGGCAGTGCGGGGCCTCCTCAAATTCCCTCTCCCATGTTGAGCAAACCAAATGAGGATTCTCAGTTTCTGCCATTCATATTAGATTTACTAAATGTGAAAAACTAAAGTAAAAATATGGATAAAATTTAAAATCTTAGCATTAAGAGTAATGGATAAGTTATGGGGATCAAACAGGGGTGGGGGATTCTACCTCAGAGCTATACCCCCAGCCCTATTTCTCATTTTGAAACAGGGCCTCACTACATTACTGAGGCTGGCCACAAACCTGCAATCCTCCTGTCTCAGCCTCCCAAGTACTAGAATTACAGGCTTGCACCACCGCGCACATCCCATTTACACTATTTTTATATGCACCAGAGTGGCAAGAGATATCTTAATACATGAACCCTGAGAGGGCAGAAGCTATCACACATACCCAATTCCAAATGATCACCATGTATCAAGTAAGGAGCACCGACACTGTAGCCCTGAGTGGCGTTCCTTTCCTATGTCAGAATTAAAACTGAGTATTGCTGCATTAAATTTGTTTTTGCTTGCTAAAGAGTTATTTGGGGTTGTAGTATCTTTTAAAATATTTTCACTTCAAATTTTAAAATAACCAACCTATATACTTATGCAAATATCCAAATTTTGAACAGGCAACTCCTTAATTATTAGGAAAAAATCTGCAAAGTGTCTGGTTTTTAAGTCAAGCATGATGGTGCATACCTGGAATCTCAGTACTTGGGAGGCTGAGACAGAAGGATCACAGGTTTGAAGCCAGACTCAGCAATTTAGACCCTGTTTCAAAATAAAAAATAAGCCGAGTATCGTAGAACACACCTGTAATCCCAGTACTTGGGAGGCTGAGACAGGAGGATCACAGGTTTGAGGCTAGTGTTGGCAATTTAGCAAGATCCTGTTTCAAAATAAAAAACTAAAATAGGGATGGGGGTATAGCTCAGAGGTAGAACATCCCTCCGTTCAATCACCAGTATCTAAATAAATAAATGAATATAATAAAAATTAAAATTAAAAAGGGCTGGCAGTGTAGTCTAGAGGTAGAATGCCCCCTGGGTTCAATCCTTAATACCACCAAACAAACAAAACAACTGAGTCAACAACTGTAAATATAGAAAAGCACACTGATGCTATATTCTAAAGATGGAACTATATAGTGGACATATGTAATTATAACATATATGTTTAATAACTATATCCAAATGCTAAACCTACTAAATCATGACAATAAAGAACATACAAGTCATAACACACTTCAATTTTCATTTATCCTAATGGATTTATTATCAGACTAAAAGTTACAGGTTATAGTCAAATGCTAAGACCAAAATCCCACAATTAGACCATTCATTACTTTATTTTTAATCTTTACTGAACCAGTTTCTCTCCCTAAAAATGTTGGTCTGAGTTGTCAGAGCAGGTGCCTCGGTCCTCCTACAGAATCACCCATCTCAACTCCCTGGTGCTCTCCACCCCGATGAGCAGAGGTCCTTAAAACCTCGAGTGGCACCCCACCTCAACTTCCCACCTTTTCACCACTGACAGCTGTAACGAAGGCAAAGGCAGTGAGGGAACCCACTCCCAGCACGCCATGTTGCACTGTGGGCAAAATCAAGGCCCAACACTCAACAGAAACGCCCTGACACCACGCTCACCTCTCCACCCAACAGCGTGTGGGTGTGACGCCGACCTGACCGTGCTCTCTGCGGGCCACACCAATCACACTCGAGCACAGAAAACCTCGCCCAGCTCCTAACAGGAGCCATGTGGCCCGCAGGAGTCAGTCCCTGGAGATCATTGTAAAACTATACAGCCAATGAGACAGCCTCCAAGATGCTTAGTAAAAAGAAATAAAGCCCAAGGCACTATGGTGATGTTAGTCAGGAAATCTTTTCCATTTGAAACTCAAATCACTCTATATAATTTGGACAGATACTCATAATTATCCCCACTCATCTATTTATCTTCAGAAACAGAAACATCATATGAAAGTACATTTTAAAAAGACCTTCAAAAATTCTCAGGAATTTCTAATATTTACTAATTTCCTTGCTTGTTAAGCACAAAGGAACTGCTTCTACATTTTCTACTATTTTGCTCGCAAAAATACCAATATTTAAATTTCAAAAACAAAAAGAACTGATTAAAAAAAATCCTTTCACTTTACCAAAAGATAACATGGTTTATGTATATAAAGGGTTTTTTCATGTTTATTGAAATTATATTGATAAATGCAAAAGAATTTACATTCTATAATAGATCAGACACACATTCATTCCAAGTGAAATAGTCATCTATTTTGAGGAGTCTTAATTCTTGCTTTGTCCCACAGCACAGTTGTAATGTTATCTCCTAAAAAACTTTGTTTCTAACAGTTCTCTGAATCATATCCAATTTTTATTAACTGCCAATGACTTTATACTGGTAAAGCTCCTTTTAGAAAAATTTTCAAAATTTAGGATATAAGGGGCTGGGGATATAGCTTATGCAAGAGGCCCTGGTTTCAATCACCAGAACTACAAAAGAAAGAAAGAAAAAGACGCAAAACAAACAAACAAACAAAAAATAACAACAAAACTATGTTGGCTTCTATTCCATACTTTTTATTATGGTGTGTGTGTTTTTTCTGTATGATTCTGAAAATTAAACATTTTACAATTCTAGTCAATGCCCCAGCCATTCTCTTAGAAAAGTAACAGCTGATAACCATGTGCTCACCTGTATACTCAGTCAGGTATCTCTTTTTTCAAAAGTAGATTTAAGGCAAGAAAGGACCTAATTATGCACCAAGAAAAAAACCTATCCTATTCTATTCCCTCACCATCAAGCAAAAATCACCCATATGCGTTCAACACTGAAATTCCTTTTCCCTCTCTGAGACCTCACAAGCTCACAAAAGTAAACAGCATGAAAACATGTGCATGACTTCTTGCCCTTTCTCCTACACAGTCCAGATGTGTTTTCACTACAGATACTCAAAGTTAAGCTGTATGTTCTTTAGTTCCTGAAAACTGAGAATATATATTGATATGGTATTACCTACAAGTCATTGAGAAGTGGCCTGAAATGTATGTGCTGGTTAGCTAGCCTAGTAAAACATCTGGGGGTGGGGGTTTATTGGGGGTTGAACCCAGAGGAGCTAGACCACTGAGCTACACCCTCAGCCCATTTTTATTTGTTATTTGAAACAGGGTCTTGAGCCAGGCGTGGTGGCGCACGCTTGTAATCCCAGCATTCGGGAGGCTAAGACCGGAGGACCCGGGTTCGCGGCCAGCCTCAGCTACCTAGTGAGGCACTCTGCAACTCAGTGAGACTCGGTTTCAAAATAAAGAATAAAAAATAGGGCTGGAGGTATAGCTTGGAGGTAGAATGCCCCTGAGTTCAATCCCCAGTACCTCAAAAAAAAAAAAAAAAAAAGAAACAGGGTCTTGCTAAATTGTTGAGGCTGGCTTCTCATTAAAGGATTCCCCTGACTCTTGGAAGCCAGGGTTTTATAATCATGCCTACATTAGAGAATTTTAATGAAAGCAACACTACACACTTAGAAGTTATAGTTCCTTTTTAAACCATTCAAATGAAAACAGAAAAACTTATACAAGAGAATAGTGTAGTTCATTGAGTAGCTAATATGTTTAAATTTTAAAGTATAACAAAATCTCATTAAAATACTGCTAAGAAAAGATAAACAATGAGCTAGGTGTGGTGGCACATGCTTGTAATCCCAGTACTTGGGAGGCTGAGACAGGAGGATTGCAGGTTCCTGGCCAGCCTCAGCTACTTAGTGAGGTCCTCTGCAACTGAGTGAGACCCTGTTTCAAAATAAAGAATAAGAAATAGGACTGGGGGTATAGCTTGGAGGTAGAATGCCCCTAGGTTCAATCCCCAGGACTGCAAAAAACAAAACAAAAGAACTTTGGGATTAGAATGTGAAAAAAAAAAGTACTGTAATTTAACCAAAGGAGTCTATGCTATAATGACATAATAGACACTTGGTATTTAATTAACTAATTTATTTACTTTTGCTGTACTGGGATTGAACTCAGGGCCGTTCTACCTCTGAGCTACACCCCCAGCCCTATTTTTTATACTTTATTTTTGAAACAGGGTCTCAAAAATAAAGTTGCAGAGTGCCTCACTAGGTAGCTGAGGCTGGCTGAGAACCTGGATCCTCCTGTCTCAGCCTCTCAAGTAGTGGGATTACAGGCCTGCACCACCAGGCTCAGTTCCACATGGGACTATTCATCTATTACAAACTTAATACCCAAACAAGAGTCAGGAAGCTAGCTGGCCTTGCCTTCTCATCCACAAACGAGGTCAGGAGGGCAAACAAGCAAGATGTCCAGTGGGTTCCAGTTATGTGAAACACACGGTTAAGCCTAGCTCTAGGCGAAAACGTAATCGATTCTCAACTTGTAATTATCTCACTTTTCTAGTTTACTTTATTATTATTATTTTTCTTTTTTGCGGTACTGGGGATTGAACTCAGGGGCATTCTACCTCCGAGCTACACCCCCAGCCCTATTTTTTATTCTTTATTTTGAAACCGGGTCTCACTAAGTTGCAGAGTGCTTCACTAGGTAGCTGAGACTGGCCGCGAACCCGGATCCTCTGGTCTCAGCCTCCCAAATGCTGGGATTACAAGCGTGCGCCACCACGCCCGGCTAGTTTACTTTATTATTTATTCATATTATTTCTTGCTATTCTATTTTTTAATTTTACTATCTCCCTTGCTGCATTCAGCAAGAGCAGCTGTAAAGAAAACAGCATTAATTAAAAAAAAAAAAAAAACTTTCTAAGCAAATCAAGTCCCACCCAGCAAATATCTTATATGGCTCCACTTCTGTACTGTCCATGGGTTTCCTCCATCCCTTCACACCCAATGCCGGCCCTGGCACAATGACAGGACTGTCTGATGACACAGCTTGACTCGCAGTGATGCCCACCTGACTTCTCACTCTGAGAACTTCACAAGGAGAAACACAACGGAAAGCCAGGTCAGCCCCGTACAAGGCTACAGTAGCTGGTCACGAGATGCAGCGCGAGAAGGGACGGCTGGGGTGCTGATTCCCAGGCTTCCGACTCATCACCAAGGTTAAGAAACCTTCTATCTGTAAGATACACTTGGTGTTCTGGAAGTAGTTAAAGCACTTTTGAACTTCTGGGATACACTTTCTGAAATCACTAACATTTACAGAATAAAATCAACAGGCATTGTGCTACGTAGTTTGCACAAATGATTTCTTGCTTTTCATTGTTGTTTTTGTGGTACTGGAGACTGAACCCAGGGGCATTCTACCTCTAAGAGACACCCCCAGTCCTATTTTATTTATTTTTTGTTTTGAAACAGAGTCTTGCTAAGTTGCTGAGAGTTTTGGTATGTTACTGAGGCTGTCCTTGGACCTGCACCCTGTTTGTCTCAGCCTCCCAAATACTGGAATTACAGGCATGTGCCACCATGCCCGGCTGCACAAGTGATTTCTCTCATAACCACAGCAGGGACACCAGCATTTTTTTTTTTTTTTTTTTTTTTTTTTTTTGCCGTACTAGGGATTGAACTCAGGGGCGTTCTACCTCCGAGCTATACCCCCAGCCCTATTTTTTATTCTTTATTTTGAAACTGGGTCTCACTAAGTTGTGGAGTGCCTCACTAAGTAGCTGAGGCTGTCCTCGAACCTGGATCCTCCGGTCTCAGCCTCCCGAATGCTGGGATTACAAGCGTGCACCACCACACCCGGCTGACACCAGCCTTTACAAATGAGGAAACAACACAAAGTTTCCACTGGCACCGCAGGCCCCGTGGGTCAGGAGTGCAGCGGCAGGGTACAAAGCCAGCCGTGCCCAGAACGGAGCCAGCCTTGCTGCTATTCTGCTGCACCTCGCTGTGCCCATGTGGCTACACACCCCACTCAAGAACTGAGCAACACTAATGGCATCTACGGGTTAAGTCCATGGAAGATGTCAGAATTAGGAACAGCTAGAGTTAGAAAAACAGTGGGGCAATTTAAAAGGATGATTCCCAAGTTTATTTCATTAGCACCCCAGTATACAATTCTTTCCATGCTCTGAAATTCAAATTCGATCTATCCATAACCATAATTATGATGTTAGTATCTTCATTTCTATCTTTCATAAGTCTAGAACACTCATATATGTCATTTCAAAAGATATATCATTTATGTTTTGGTTCAATCACCTGATGTTCCATATGTTGACATATTTAAACTTAGGAAGTTTATATGAATGGCCACCACTGATTTACATTTTACCATTCCCACATGAACAGCAAAGAAACCATGCTATAATCATTAAAAATAATAGTTAAACTAGGTGTGGTGATGCACGCCTGTAATCCCAGCACTTGGGAGGCTGAGACAGGAGGAACACAGGTTTGAGGACAGCCTCAGCTACTTAGTGGGAACCTCAGCTACTTAGCAAGACCCTGTTTAAAAGTAAAAAGAAAAATAAGGCTAGGGAGTGTAGCTCAGAGATAGACCCCCCTGGCATCAATCCCCAGCCCCTCCCTGCCTCCCTCCCTCTCACACACACACACACACACACACACAGTTAAGTCTGACACTGTGGCACATGCCTGTAATCCTCATACTTGTGAGGCTCATATAGGAGGATTGCAGGTTCAAAGTCAATGTGCAGTAACTTAGTAAGACCATGTGTCAAAATAAAACAGCTCAGAGGTAGAATGTCCCTGACTGGTTGTTCAATGCCTAGTACCACACACACACAGAGCTGGAGATGTGGTTCAGTGGCAGAGCATTTGCCTAGAATGCAAAACACCCTGGGTTTAATCCCCCGCACTGGGGGAAAGTCAATAAAAATACTGCAAATTGCTCTCCTTCCGCTGACCCTGCTTCCAGCACTCCAGGTCGACATCATCCTGATGTAGAAAGGTAGAAGTAATAAAAACACACAATATATTATGTTTATTGCCTTTTCCAACAGAATGTGATCTCCACAGGGTAGGGGGACACCTGTTTTTTTTACTGACGTTCCCCACATCTTTGTAACACTGCCTACCCATAATAGGTAGTTAAGTATTTGTTGAATGAATAACAAGCTTAGTCCACTCCCTCCCGTAACTGCTTCCTGCTGCTCGCTTGTGCCGCCTCCTGGCTTCCTGGGAGCTCAGGCTGGGAGGGAGCTCATGCACGCTCAGCTGGCTACACTCTGGATCTGGAATGTCCTGCAAGGGTTGGTCCCCAGCTTGCTTCTATTCAAAGGTCACTGGAAGTGTGTCCTTAAAGGGGTACTAGAACACCGCCCCTTCAGGTCTCCTCTCCTAGCTTCCTGGCTGCAGTTACATGTCGTTTAAGACATAATTCTGCACCCTGCCAATCATGAGGCAGTGCAACAGTACTCCAATTTTTAAAAGAGCACATTAACTTTGTTAATGGAAAGTGGACTCACCTTTCCACGATCCACTCCGGCCGGATCACTTTCTCTCCCCTCAGCTCTTTGACCTTGGCGTGCGGGAGGTTGGTGGCGATGACGTGTGTTGTCTTGGACCTGGAGTAGTACACGTGGTACTGCCCTCCGTGCAGCGCCATCAGCCTTCTCAGCTCCTCAGCAGAAGGATCTGCAAAGCAACACTAACATGTACTCCAAGCTTTATGTCCAAGTACAAGAAAAGAGAACCCTACACAGTACCACCCCTTACACATGCCAACCTGAAGAACATCACCAGTTTCTCCTTGGCTATTTGGCTATTAAACAAAGTTAGGAGGCAAATCAGAAAGTGATAAAGCTATCTTGTCTTAGCAATCACTCCCCCCTGGCCACCAGAGACAGTCAATCAACACAAAACCATCTACTGTTAAGAGATGGACTTCAAGGAATGAATCAACAGTAAAAGTAGCAAAACTTTTAAGATAGTTTTATGACATTTAACATGTCCTTGACATTGGACTGTTTTAAAAAACTAACTATAAACTCATTTATGGTTCATTTTATACACTTTAATCCTTTAACTCATTCAGGATAGTATAAATCTGGGAGTGGTGGCTCATGCTTGTAATCTTACTTAGTACTTGGGAGGCTGAGATAGGAGAATGGCAGTTTTGAGGCCAGCCTCAGCAACTTAGTGAGTCCTTGTTTAAAAAAAAAAACATAAACAGGGCTGGGGTATAGCTCACAGGTAGAACGCTCCTGAGTTCAATCTCCAGTACCATACACATACAAAGAAGAATGCAAGAATACTCAGATGAATTACTCATACTTACTCTAAACAGACTTATTGCAGGACTTTATTAATAGATTTTCTGCTTACGAAGCTTTATAATTTTAGTTTTTATTTAAGAAAATATCCTAAAAGTTAATCATCAAGCTGGGCGTGGTGGCCCACACTTGTAATCCCAGTACTTCAAAGGCTGAGACTGGAGGATCACAGGTTCGCAGACAGCCTCAGCAACTTAGGCTCTCTGCAATTTAACAAGATCTTGTTGCAAAATAAAAAATAAAATAGGGGTAAAGGTGTAGCTCAGAGGTAGAACACCCTTGAGTGCAATCCCCAGCGCCCTCCCCTTCACACACAAAAAGTTAATAAAATAGTTAACCTCATCCACTTCCTTTTTTTTTTTTTTTGTGGTATTAGGGATAGAACCCAGGAACATTCTACCTCTGAGCTACACCCCCAGCTCTATTTTATTTATTTTGAAAAAGGGTCTTACTAAGTTGCGGAGGACCTGCAATCCTCCTGTCTCAGCCTCCCAAGTACTGGGATTACAAGTGTGCACCACCACATATGGCTCACGTCCCCATTTTAAAACTGCATAAAGGCCAAAGAATAAAGTTCACCAATACAAAAAATAATAAAGACTTAGAAATATCTCAAACCATTTTTTATAAAAAAATTTCGTTCCAAATTATTTTCTTGCCGGGCGGGCATGGTGGCACACGCTTATAATCTCAGTACTTGGGAGGCTGAGACAGGAGGATCTGGGTTCATGGCCAGCCTCAGCTACTTAGTGAGGCCCTCTGCAACTTAGTGAGACTCTTGTTTCAAAATAAAGAATAAAAAATAGGGCTGGGGGTGTAGTTTGGAAGTAGAATGTCACTGGGCTCAATCCCCAGTCCCACCAAAACACACACACACACACACACACACACATTTTTTTTCCTTCTAAGTAAAACTGTAGAAAACATCTTGAACATTTAAGATATCTAAACTATTTTAAGAAATACTATAAAGAATTGATGCGGCTTGCGCTACCATAAAGTGTGCAACTCACTGAGGAGCACCACGTTAAACTGCTTGCTCCTTTCGCCTCTCCTCCTCGTGGCAGCTCCCAGCATCAGCAGCGCAGTGCTCACAGGGAGAACTCCCAAGGAGCCTATATACCCACCTTGTTGCTCAGACTTCCTTAAGCCCAAGCAATACAGGTTCGAGTGTTTAAACAGATGTCTTTGACAACTGTCTAGCTAGGTGAGCTGTAGTCTTCAGAAGAAATAAACTAAAAAACAAGGCAAGGCAACATATACCTATACTCCCAGTGCTTGGGAGGCAGAGACAGAAGGATTGCAGGTATGAGGCCAGCCTCAACAACTTAGTGAGGACCTCAGCAACCTAGTGAGACTGTTTCATAATAAGAAATAAAAATGAGCTGGGGTGTTGCAGAGGTAGAATGCCCTGTGTTCAATTCCCAGTACTAAAATAAAACACTAATAGCAGATATAGACATGCCAGGTTTGTCTAACTCTTAGAAAATCTTGAAGCATAGAATCATACATACTAGCACTATCCAAGAGAAATACATGTGAACCACAGTATACACAATTTAAAGACTTCTAGTGGCCTCATTAAAAATGTTAAGATATTAGCTGAGCATGGTGGCACACGCTTGTAATCCTCGTACTTGGGAGTCTGAGACAGAAGGATCGCGGGGTCGAGGACAGCCTCAGCAATTTAGTGAGGCTCCCAGCAATCTAGTGGAACTATGTTTCCAAATAAATAAAATTAGTCTCAGGGTGTAGGTCAGAGGTAGAATGCCTCTGGGTTCAATTTCCAGTACCACACATAAACAAAAGTTGGACATATTATTCTATCTCCAACCCATACCTCCAGCCCATTTTACTTTTGTATTGCGAAACAGGGTCTGAGTTGCTGAAGTTAGCCTCGAACCTTGCAATCTTCCTGTCTCAGCCTCCCAAGTACTGGGGTTACAGGCCTGCACCACCATGCCCAGCTAAGATATAATGGGTTTAAAATGACTTAAATAAACTGGGCGAAGAGGCACATGCCTATAATCCCCATTCTTGGGAGGCTGAGACAAGAAGATCACAGGTTCAAGTCCAGCCTCAGCAACTTAGCAAGGCCCTCTGTAACTTAATGAGACCCTATTTCAAAATAAAAAATAAAATAGGGCTGGGGGTGTAGGTCAGAGGTAGAACACCCCTGGGTTTAATCACCATTACTTCCTTCCACACACAAAATTTAAATAGAAGATAGCTGGCTGTTCTCTATTTATTCTAAGGTTATGTTTTGATACACACTCATAAAGCACAGATCCTTCTAACTGTTCTTTGAAATCTAACTACTCTAGAATTTTAGAACTGGGCTTATCGCAGTGGCACAGGCTTGTAATCTCAATACTTGGGAGGCTGTGCCAGGAGGATTGCAGGTTTGAGGCCAGCCTCAACAAGTTAGCAAGACCCTCAGCCACTTGGCTAATCATTGCAGCATCCTGATGTCCTGGAGGATGTGCCAGATCCAAACTATAACATACCCTCTTTGATCTATCCAGTGTAAGAACAACGAACTTTTCAAGGTTTCCAGTTCCAAACTTCTTTGTTCTTCCATTTCTGGTCCAGGGGATCGAACCCAGGAGCATTCTACCTCCTGCCACACCCCAATCCTGGTAAGAGCAGGGCATGGCCTGGTGAGCTCTCCTCCACACCCCAGCCCTGGGAGCGTGGCCTCCAGGACACTCTCCTCCCCCTCCCCCGGAGCTGGGCAGCTCTCCAGCACCACTCCCTGCCGCCCAGACCCCAGATGCTCTGGTCCTGGAGCTCACCAACCATGGACTGAACCTCTGAGACTGTGCGTCAGATAGCTCCTTCCTCCTCTACACTGTTCTTAGGCATTCTGGTCTAGTAATAAAATGCTGACTAATACAGGAATTTTTTGAAGTTCAAGTCTGAAAGCTCTTCCAATCTAGTTAAAAGATAATATTGCATACACTATGATGTCAGACTGGCCTAGGTTTAATCTTGATATTGGCTTTTACAACCTTTATTTGTGAGGTTACTGGACTCCTTTCTTCACAAGCAAGCAAATAAAGCTGTAACAATGAAATAGGTCTGGCACATAGAATGAAGTCTGCTATTATTAAATACTTTTATGACACTAGAGCTCCTTTCAAGTAATGTATTCACTGACTTGAGGCTCCTGCCCTAGACCCTAAGAAAAACAAAGGAAGAAGAGACACAGGCTAGCACATGGTGCCGTGACCTTCCCACAGAAACAGAACAGTCCAAGTAGGCTGAGAACAGCGGCTAGGGACCACTCCATCAGGCTCCCATGCTGACTCCTGGCACGCAGTTGGTGGTGGAGGCCCTTACTTTCATCTTTTTTTTTTTTTTTT